>JAJHSJ010000018.1:54760989-54828030 GCA_021015155.1 Magnolia officinalis
CCCCCGAAGTAGATTTTATTAGTTTTCAAGGTAAAAACAGAACAAAGACCTCTTGGATGTACTGTCTGTTACTTAAAAATAAGCATAACATAGTAATAGTCGGAGCATTTTTTTTTTTTCCTTCTTTGGATCAAACAGAAACATCATATTTCTCTACCTTAAGGCATCTATAAAATGGTTTTTTTTTTTTTTTTCTTGTATTTTTATTTTATCAGACTGATCATACCTTCCTCACATGCATGCAGAAGGCATACTGTACAATCTATGCATGTCACCACATGTGCCAGCGTGGCGAACATGTGCAAATTCCAAGCCATCCATCAGATGGTTCTGCCCAAAAATGGAGCTTGGTTTCCCAAGCAGTTGGGACATGTTACTAGAAGTTTTCCATTGCCAGACATTTGTTTAGTAAACTGTGGCCCACCTGACCCTTCTGATGGATGGATTGGATCTCATACCTACGTGCCCTGCTTCCACGCGTATACATCAGCTGCCTTATATACACGTGGGTGTGTACAAGTGCAGACCATTGATATGATCGGACATAATGTACATGGACTGCATGCCCCCATAGCATCTCTGAGATGGGAAGATCGGAGCCATACAGTTTTTAGTTTTTAGCCGTTTTTAACATGGACGGTTGGAGGAATTTCATCTTGTTATTTCCAGGCGACCAGTTGGAAGGGTTAGGGATTGTACTATCCAGACTAGCTTTTGTGCATGGTCCATCTCTAGGGAGTTCCATTGGATTAACGTCTGGATAACCAACATGATGGGCCGCTGCCTGGGGTTTGATCTGGGCCAGGAGTACGAGAACCTCGCCATATATATAGTTGCATTTGGACTTGTTGGCATCTGCATCACATATCTAGACCGACCCTGCAGTCCACTCTCCATAGGTTGCCTAGAAAAGTCATACTGATTGGATGATCCAAACCGTTCAGTCAGTGGCATGCGAAAAAAAAAAAAAAAAAACAAAGGATTGACAAGATTGTTCATTAAAAAAAAAGGATGCTTAAAGCCATCCCAAAGCTGTGAATAAGAAGGAACTGGACTTAATGGACGGTTCAGATATGTGATCTAAATGGCAAGGAGTCCAAATGCAAGTGTACATGTGTTTGCTTGTGTTCTTTCTGATTAACCTTGATCTGTGCATGTAAAAATGCATGGATCTCTGTACGATGGAGTCCCCATCTTAACATGAATGTTGCGGGTCTTAGAAAACGTGGTATTCTACAATGCTTTTTGTGGGTCCCCAACTTCTAGGGCCTAAAGTCTATGTGTACAAGTGGGGGCCATGATCAAGCGATTTCTGACCATTCAATTAGTTTCTGACTAATAGTGTTAAGAAAGTATAGCAATGGTGTATTGGATACGATTGCTAGGATGGCCATCTACTGAGGGTCCCTTTATATCAATGGCTGAGATCATTGAACACTGCTGCCAACTTGTAGGAACTGAAAACCTGAGTTTACTGCTTAAGAGAGCCATGGGCCTTAACTGCTTGCTAAGATGTGTTTTGTGCTGAAGGTTGGTCACATGCATATGTGCATCTGTCCACAAGTTCACTAAAAAAATGTTCCGGGATGCCTTGTTATGAGATACCATAAGACTTTATAGCAGTGGGGCTGTCGTCATGTTGGAATGATGATCCAAACCGTTGATTTTGAGGAGATATACAGCTGATGTTGGGTAAGGTATATCCTTTACAACCCCTGTTTTACACTAGTGTACAGTGATAAAGTCCTCAATCTTTCTCATAAGGTAAGACTCATAAAGGATGATGTGAAAAATGCAAAAAGCAGCCTCATGCAAAAAGCTAAGGCTGGCAACACCATGTGAACTTAAGGTGTCATTCAACACCTGTTTTACACTAGTGTACAGTGATAAAGGCCTCAATCTTTCTCATAAGGTAAGACTCATAAAGGATGATGTGAAAAATGCAAAAAGCAGCCTCATGCAAAAAGCTAAGGCTGGCCACACCATGTCATTCAACACCACCATCACCATGCATTCGTGTATTCGGTGGTAATTACACCTTTTTGGTGCATTTGGCACCATGTAATCAATGGTAAATGAAAAGCTGATTTTTAGGGTGTTTTGAAATATCTTTGTTTTGCTGAGGTAAATGGAAAGTTGACCCCTTTCCAAAGGCAGGAAAGTCACACCAGCAACAAGGGTGTCATTGGGCTATTAATCGGCTATACGCAATGGCATTATCCTGAAAGAATCCAATCATCGGCCACACTGTTAAAATCACACCAATAGAATGATCCACGCTGTCCAAACATTAGCCATTTAATGGATGGTTAAAAAAGGCCTGTGAGTCGCGTTGTTTGGATTGTTAGGTTTGTGGCCCAACCAAGGCTCCAAAATTTTCTCGTTTTTTGTCAAAGTATATATTTTAATCGGCTTATTACAATTATTCTATCAAATGTCACATATGTATGTTAATTTGGGATATTAAAGCTGATTTAATGAAATTTAAATTATGGTGAATATAATACAATACTCCAATGCATTCCAATTAAAGGCGGTCAAACACCATTTTTAAATTTTACTAGATTCCAATTATAAGATGACAAACACAATTGAGGATTTCAAAGCAGATAGATTCTAGGATAGCTGTGATTTAAGTTCCAATTCATACAAATACAAGCTACCAAACGATGTTTGTTAAGACTTAACATTGTTTCCATCAACGGTGGCAATGGCCCAGGCATAGACTAACTTAGCTTGGCCATGGGTCTAAGGGCCCAAACCTACTTAGCCTGGCCATGGATCTGGGCTTGGGGCCTACATATGTGGCCCAATTAATTTTTGGGTTAGGCCAACTAGCTTGGCCCTGGTTCTGATCTTGGGACCTTGCATATGTGGCCTGATTTTCGAAACAGGGACCCACCTGAATTTCGAAACAGTGTGATTTTCAGCCTGACCCTTCATCCAGATCAGATGATGGGTCTGAATGGCCTGGATTTCATATATACAATGCAGTCCCCCTCTACATAAATCAACGATGGACATTCCCTCCCAACTTGTCCCTTGTGGTGTGGCCCAGCTGATTCACAGAATAGCCTGATTTTAGGGCCCTGGAGCAAAGATGATACCCTGATGGAAGGTTGGATGCACCATATGGGCCCCACGTGCACACACATAAATATAGCTTAAGAGCCTGTTTAGTAGACACCTACAAATGAGTTCGTCTAATAAACAATCACCATTAAATGAAATGATATCAACTCATTTTTAAGCATCTCCCAAACTTCACTGCGTCTGCTTTTAAATGTAGGGAATGCAAGAATGGAGTCATAAGCTCACTGACGTGGCATACAATCAAGCATTGGGTGGTAGTGAGACAGGACAGAGCATAGTTTAAAAACCAAAAACTTGGACCTGACTCAAGTCTTCATTTGGGTCGGGTCAACTCAATGACTCGACTCATCTCGAATTGATATTTAACAATTATGAATGATTATATTGGTAATTATAAAAATATTTATAATTAGGGCCCGACTCGACGTATGTGTTGTATAACCCTGCTGTCCCATCCCTTTTCCTGGATCATTTTAGGACATTGTCCAAAAAATGAGACATTGAAATCTCAGGTGGACCACACAGTAGGTATTGAATTCCCACCATTTAAAAACTTCTTGGGGCCACAAAAGTTTTGGATCAAGCTGCTATTTATTTCTACCCTTCATCCAGTTCTGTGTGACCTTATCAACATGTTAGATGGCAAATAAACATTACAGTGGGCCCTGGGAAGTTTTTAATGGTGGGCATTCAATCAGGCAAAACGGATGAATGTAGTAGATATACAACACATAAAATCGTGGTGTGGGCCCAACCGTCCAGGCCTCACCCACTTAAGCTGAATTTTCAGGTCAGGCTTGATCGCAGGACCGAGTTTCCTAAGGACAGCTCAAAACCTTACCCAGTTGAGTTGACTCGGTTGAGTTTACGAGTCGATTCAGCAAGTTTTAGAACTATGTGAGAGAGTGAGCAAACCTGATGTCCAGAGAGGTGAAGCCAAGCTCTGGCAACCATGGAAGGCAGCTGGTTTTATCATCAAACTGTTATTGAACTCCCCGGAGCAAAAGCATTAGACCACCCACGCTTTTGAGCCATAGCTATAGGGGTTATCAATGGGCAGGGCTTGGGCCTGGCAAAATCAAAACTTTGATTAGACCCAGCCCGAACAATTCGAAATCCATGCTGAAGCCAACCCCAGGCTCAGCCTGTTGACAGCCCTAGCCATAGCCCAGGATAGTCCCTTACTACAAAGTTTGGAGTAGGGCTGAAAATTGGGTTGGGTCAGCCCCAACCTGACTTACCCAACCCCGAGTTCAGGTCAGCCCAAACCTGACCAACCCAATCCTGAGTTCGGGTCAGGTTGGCTTAGGGTTGGAAAACTCCAATCCAATTTGAAATTGGGTTGTGTTTGGGTTGAACAAGTTTGGTTCGGGTTAGTTTAAGTAGGGAATGATCATGTGTTTGGGTTGGGTTGGGTCGGGTCGGTTTAGAGTTGACCATAGAGGAATTTGGGTCAAGTTGTGGGTTGGGTCCTCTTGATGTTCGGTTGGTCTCGGGTTGAAATCTCATTGAGTTGACTCATGCTGAGTTTCAGGTCAAGTCCCTGAGTTTTAGGACTATGAATGGGAGTTCTCAGCATTGGGTTAAGTGGGGCCACCGATGCAACCTATACCGAATTCTGTCCTTAAATGAAAAATGCCTGATCATGGTATTTCCTCAACATGGGATGTGTATGTCATTGATTTCACCAAGAAAACCACAATCAAAGGAAATTGCCAAGGCCACATCAAAAGTTTCAGTTTTACACCAACACTCTTAACTTGTAGTATAAAATCAAACCAAACCAAACCAAAAAATAAACCGTGTTATGTTAAAATACAAATTTCTAATTCATGCATCCAAACAGCCCCTACACAAATAGGATGCATACTATCTTTTCTTGCAGATATATATTCTTTCATATAATGAAGGTTGGGATACTCAGGAATGGAGAAAAAGTTGGAAAAAGAAAATATGGTATGAGAATAACCTTTAATTCAGGTGCTTTCAAGCAATGCCTGTGAACCCTCAACAAGTGATTCGATTCTCTGTAAGAGGAAAAATAAAACAACAAGAACAACAAATCCATCACGTGAATGAAATGAGGGGCAAAGGGATCCTACTTGTGATTGCCTCACACGTTGCAAGGCGGAAAGCGTGCATAAAATTTGAGCTTACAGTTGAGTGGGCCCCAGAGCAAATGTGCTTTAGCCCAGAATTTCAGCAGGTCCTCTATTCAGGTGAACCACATGCCAATGGAATATGAGTGGTTGAAAAGGGAGAACCAATGCTGCCCCACTTGATGAGTGAGAAGAACTGCCTGATTTTCAGGCCACGGCACATTCATTGTGTGGTCAGTCAGATGAATGACCTAGGTCGCACATACATGGCACATTCATTTTGTGCATAAAAGTAGCATTCATCATGATGAGATGTTTTGGAAATATGAATGTTCTCGAACATTCACAAAGAGAATGGGAAAAAAAGGCAAAAAAATAAATAAATAATAATAATGACGACAAGCAAACCCGTCAATTGAAAATGATGAGATCTTCTCTCAAATAGTTCAATTTTTGGAAGTCCACACACCTTAACTGATTGCTTGACTTCTTCAAGTTATGTAAAAGAAAATCACTGGGAATTCCACCCCTATCTTCAGGCATAATATGGCGTTGTGGAGTCATCACCTGCACATTCAAATTACAAACAAGATTATTTTTGCACCTTGGCTCCAATGTCCTGTGCGTTTCTCCAATGTAAGAAAGCAAACAATCACATGAAAATTGTCAAAAAATTGCGGGTAAGCATCCATGTTTCTCTATTGCAGCTGCAAATTAGTAGCCAAACATGGCAAAATGATAATAAGCTCTACCCAAAGGAGGTGCATCACTAGCAGGAGGCTAACCACCAGCGTGACAAATTTGTAGGATCTCACATTATTTTTGCGAGAAATAAACTGAACAATATCATCACAATAATATTGTGAGATTTTCAAAATATCAACAGTTTTGAAGTTCTCATGAAATTATCCGGATATTAACATTAAAAACATTTAAATTTTAACAAATTCATTACATCATTGCATTTTACAATTAATTTTTTTTTTTATTAGTTTATAATAAATATTTTTAAATTTCTTATTTTTAGCGAGATTTTCTCGATAATACCCGAGAAAACCTCAAAATTAAAAAAAAACTCCTGAGAAATTCCTGAGAACGAGATTTGTCACTGTGCTAACAAGGTGGCAGGCTGGATCTAGTGAAGCGAGGGACTCAACACATGCAAGAGACCATGGTCAGCTTCTGTCTCTCTTTTTCCCTTTTGGATGCTATGGCCCAGTTGATGAGTGGACTGTCTGATAGTAGAAAATCAGGCTGATGTGTTTGCATGATGTTTCTTTGATACTGGTCTACTAGATGGAAGTTATGGCATAAGTTTGACACTGGCTGCCAACCTGACGTGACCGTCCTTTATCTGTGCTTGGAACTGACAATGAGAGCACAAAACTCCCACAGGCACAATGTAATAGACTATCGAATAGGTTGATTACAATCAAGCACTATATAATAGTCTATTACATAGGTTAATTACAACCAACGAGTTGATTACAATAGACTAATAGTCCACCAGATGGTAGAAAATCAAACAGTTCCTTCCGTATGTTACTCAGTTCTATAAAAATGTTTGAAACGTCCAGTGCAAGAGATGGTACATTAAATATAAATCTTCAACCTTCTTAGGTTCTTCAACAGTTAATAAATTATGTGATTAATAACTGACTACTAGCTAAGGAGCATTGAAACAGCCAGGCAAACTTCATCGGAAAAAATAGATGCGAAATAAAAGAAAGGGGTGCCTCCTGTGGTACTGCTATCACCCTAACCTTACTTTGGTACCAGCCATGTGTGGGGTCCAGTGATGTGTTCACAGGATCCAACCCGTCCATCAGATGCGTCCCCTCGAAACAGCCACCATAAATCAGCCCAATCCAAAGCTCCTGTGGGCCATATCACATGGAACATGTTGAGAGGGAATGCTGACCGTTGATTAGAGTGGGGGACCTACCGTGTTGTAGATATAGAACCCAGGTCATTCAGATCCTTCATCCAGACCAGATGAAGGGTCAGGCAAACAATCAGGTTGTTTTATGAAACAAGCATGCCCTTATGAAATCCAAGGGTGGGCGTTCACTCCCAGCTTGTTCCCTTTGCTGTAGTTCACCTCATTTTGGGTCGGGCTGAGTATTGGCTTCTGGGGTTTTTAGAGGTGACGCATCTAATGGATGTTTGGATGGTGTCAATACATCACATAGGCCCCACAAATGGCTGGTACCACTGAAAGGTTACAGTGGTACTGGTAACACTGGAGTGCACGTTTGGAGAGCAAAAAGGGACCGGAGAATTGCAAGAATTCTGATCAATTACCTTCCGACTAGAAGATCTACTAATTGCTGGAGCCTCTGTTATAGATGCCACAGGGACTGGTGTGATTTCTCCCTTGCCGGTGAAAATAGCAGGCTTCCAGCTTCTCCCTTCCTTTATTCTCTTGTAAGCTTCCGTCATGATGACCTGGACATAGGGCAGAATGTGAGATTTGAAGCTAAATGAGATGAAATCATCTCCAATCTTAAGGGACAGACTCTCCATTTTCTGAAGATTAAAAAAAAAAAAAGAATAAACAGAAAATGGAAATATAAAGACAGCATAAATGCCCAACAGAATCTTGCCAAACGACAATAAAGCCAGGGAGAAGGTGAAAAATGAGCCTGCGTCCGCTAAACCAAAGGTTTCAACAATAGAAAAGCTGATAATCAATCACGAAAGGTGGCCCCCTTCGTGGATGTGCTAACCATAATACAAGATTTTATTGCTCATACAAATTTTTATGATTGGTGGAACCCCCGTGGAAAGAAGTCATTGAGTTGGAGGCACTAAAAGGACCTGGACCAAGGATAAGAGGCTTGCTTCTTTGAAGAAATGTGGTTTCTCCATCTCAGAGTAAAAATCAGAGGTGTGCTCCAGTTGTACCGCCGTACCAGTACCACCATAAGCCTACGTTGGTACCTGGCGAGGTGGGGTCCACATGGTGTATGTATCACATACAATCCATCCATCAGATGTGTCCCCTCAGGTTACCCATAGAGCCTGAAAATCAGCTCGGTCAAAAACTCTGGTGTGCTGCAACACAGGGAACAAGGTGGAAGGGGACGCTCACCTTTGATTCTCACGGGGGTTACCTAAGTTGCAGAACAGACTGATTTTTTTTCCTGACCCTACCCTTCATCCAGGATATATGAAGCATCTGGAAGGCCTGGATTCTGTATACAAAACATGGTGGCCCCCCCCCCCCACCCCCGGGTGGGCATTCCTTGTAAACTTGTCGCTTGTGCTGTGGTTCACCTTGGTTTCCATTTGGGACAATTTTTGGGCCTTGGCATAACCAGTGTTTTAAAGAGCGACGCTATGTAGCATGTAGCTTATGCAATGTAGCGTAGCTTAACCTTAACGCTATGTAGCTCATGAAAATAGTTTAAGTCCCATGTAGCCTGTGCTAAATGTAAATTTGCTTACGCTACAGGCTACATAGACTACACTACATGCTACGTAGCTAACATTACAAGATAATTTTCACTACAACATTAAAATCAATTAGTGTTTTTGATTATTTGTTACATTTTTCTATTTTCAATTAGTTTATATTTTCAATGCTTTTAGTAAAATTAATACAAGTGACAGTATTAAAGCAGTTTTGTTGCTCTTTCTTTACCTTTAAACTTAATGATTACCCTTTCCACACTTTATTACCAAATAAATGTTGACTCTTGTATGCGGATATGAGAACAAAACAATGTTAAATAGTTTATGGTATAAGCAAAGATTTTTTGGTATGATTTATCATGTTAAATAGTATACAGTCTAACCAAAATAATGTTTAGTATATGATATAATTCGTGTTGTTATAGATGAACTAACCATTAGTATTAAGGAAAAGGTTCCTTGGTGTATGTTGTTTGCCGATGTAGTGTCAGTCAATGAGATTATTGGTGATGAATGCTAAATTGGAGGTTTCAGAGGAAATGCTCTAGAGAGCAGAGGTTTAAAAATCAGCCAAAACAAGGAGTACTTGGATTTTGCAATGGAACTTTAGTAGAAATAGTTACACAGGCAAGCTTTTACTTCAAATCGATGGCCAGGATATTCTTCAAGAGACGTGTCTAGTTACCTTTGCTCTATTATTCAAAAGGATGGAAAGATCGACGAGGATGTTTCCAGTAGGAGCTGGGTGGGTGAACTGGTACAGTGTGATTCCCCCATGCCAACTGAAGGGAAAATTTCCTAATATCATCATTTGACCAGCTATACTATGAGGCAGATCGTCATTTGTAGAGATCGAGATGTCGGATGGAAGACTAGGATGGAAAAAATTAAGAATGAAATAATCCGAAGAAGCCAAGGAATGGCCCTCTGAGAGTAAATTGAGATGTGCTATGAAAAACCGTAGCCTCGGTCAGGAGTAAATTTGAGTACAGTTGAAGGGTATAAAGGAGGATGAGGGGAAGACAAATGAAATTGGGCCAAGGTGGTGAGAAGAGATATGGGAGCTTGTTTACTCACAGATGATAAGACTTTTGATATGAATGATCGAGGAAACAATATCCATAAACACAACTGCGAACTTGCGACAAGGCTCACACATGCCATATTTCATAAGATTAATGTTTTCTCACAATATTACCATGGATATAAATTTCTTAAGGTCAACAATGCATATTGACAAGCTTATTTCTAACACAACATAAATCACAAACAAGTTCATTGATACAGAAAGTTTGACATGGGTGACCTCTTCAATTGGCCACTGCCCCAAAGACCAATCTGACGATCTTAAAACATCCAAGCAATCACCCATAATTCATAGGACAACCCATAAAGTTATGGACAGTAATCTATAACAAAATCCATTGAATGGAAGGTTATGATCATAGAATCATTGTCAGTTTTGGTCGCTGGCCAACATCCTAGAGGCGGTCCATCAACCGGACGATCTGGAGGGAAGAGTTTGGCGTCAGTGGACATAATTGTGGAATATAGAGCTTGTTACACAACACTAAGAAAGCACAGTGTATCCAAACGTGTTCAACCAATAGGATAGTTATGATCTTCAGATCCGTCCATTACTTGTGCTATGCATACCGAAGATATGGCCATTTGATTGAACGGTCCAATTGCTGAGCGCATTCATTGATTTTGGTGTTAAAGAAAACCTTAATAACCATCATGCATATATTATGTATCAAATTCTACACTTAGATTCACATCTCATGAGTTTTCCCGAAGATGGCATGCAATACTGGTATCCTTTGTAGATCAGTTGCCAATTTCATGCTCAGGGACTTTGGAATTTAACTCACAAGCATGGACACTTCTAAGCTTGATGACATCAGATTCGGAAGTCCCATTCTATCCCAAATTATGTTGGAATTAATGGAATGGCTAGATGTGAAGCCAGTGAGGAACCATCAGTTAGAAGTTTCAGCCTGTGTTTCACAGCATGCTCATGGAGGGAAATAAACAATGACCATCCCAACCTAATGTTCTCATCAATAACTTCAAAAATGAGTCAACAAGCAAAATTTGGTTCTCATGATGGCTCCAAAATCATAACATCAGATATTGTGAAGCATGCAATGTCTTTTGATATAACTACACTATAAAGAGACCTCAAATACAACTAGAAAGCTCCAGAATGGCAGTAATAATGCCAAGTAATCTTAGGTTAAGCATCTGGGACTGTAAATCCTTGCATGATCTTTTAATACTTGGCTAAGTTGCTCTGCTGCTCTTCAGGATTACCTACACTGTGGGTTCCATAGTGATGACATGATAGTCATGACTACATGCTAATGTCTTCTTTTAACTGCAGTTCATGGTGTGCCGTAACGGTTGTTACGGAAAAAATGACCCATTTAAGGGGCCGATACAGTTTTTATTTTATTTTATTTTATTTTTTTTGAGAGAGAGAGAGACCGTAATGGCCGTTATAGTTTGTATCATAAAGGTAATGGTCGTGGCCATTACAGCAACCATTACCGTTACAGTATACCTTGCTGCAATCCCTTTTTATTGTGGTAATACTGTTCAAAACACTGAATTTATGATTTATTTTTCAAGTATCCACATGCTGACAAAGTAAACTACTTAGAGATAATAAAATGATGGTGTGATTGGCATATTAGAAGGGATTTCTGTAACTTCATCAAGCATTTTTTAACATCACATGGACATGTTTGATGAGTTTCTCATGTGGGTTTAAGTCCCTCTTCAAATGTTGGCTGTCTGTACAAACTAAATATATTTGCTTCCAAAATTCATCATGACTAGATGCTACAAGGTTAAGCTTAATGATCCAATGTCAGGTTTTGGTGGTTATCATCATTGGTTCCCTGCCAATAAATAGAAAATTTTCAATAGTTTTGCCACATATCAACTGTTCTCAACGAAGATGTAAAATACGAATGAAGCTTGGAACTACCTCCCTCAAAAATCCTGGGTTAGAGACCCCTTGAACCTGTAATTCATCCACGGGTGCAGCTTTTCCATGGGCAATACTTTCAATCCTAAATGTATGGATTCCATATGCAGATTGCAAGCAACCTAAAAGGTATTGAAGCACACAGTTTCATTAGAATGATAGTTTAAATGAACTATTTCTTTTAAGCAGCTACCTTCTTCCTACAAGAATATCAATTCAATCTTGGATGAGGTTTCTCTGATGGGGTAAGAGTTTGGAAATCAGGAAGAGGCATTTTCTAACTCGGATATGTTCCAATCATTTATAAAATGACGGCAAAGCCAAGAATTCCAATGAGACCAAGAGAATTGATCAACCCACTACAAGAGTGCTCCATGATACAGAAAATATGAGGAAAACAATTTATTCAGTTATTCAGTAATATAAAGTGGCACATATTTCAAAACTCTTTTAGTTATTATGAAATTTTGGAGCAATGAAAATTTTTAAATACATGGTGTTGCTTCAGTAAAATCAGGGCTACCACCGTCACTTTGAAAATCCTGATTTGTTTTCAAAATTTCAGTTGTAAGCATTACACATCAGCAGAAGATACCATACAAGTTACAACATTCACCAATGTCCGCCTAAAATGGCCCAAAACAGGTTCGCTTCCCTCTCACTACAGAAGCAGAAAGTGGGATCATGGTATCATAGGTAGAGATACGTTAAGAGTATTCTTCAGTTTGCACATGGTAAAATAATCATGCATTGCCCACTGTTGATGCTTGGTTGTCCATCAACCAAAAGGTGTATTGATGTTTGTCAAGCCTAAGCAAATCCTCTCCTAGCATCCTTACATGCAGCACACAACCCAGCATGGACATGTATGGGACATCTGATGGGTGTAATAGGTAGTACCACAATGAAGATGATTTCATGGAAAGATCAGGTTGATCGATTCATGGTACATTGAATGCAAACCATTTGCATTTTTTTAAAAATACGTAGTGCCCCTGATGAGTGAGCTGGCCTGATTTTAGTGCCAGGTCATATGCATGGTGGGAACCCCAAAATGTATGGCTCAAAATGCCTAACACACACGTTGTGTGCAAAGGTGTGTGTATAATGCGGGACAATTAACCACTTGCTCTAAAAGCTCGAACTATTAGAGTATGGTGAATTAATCCCTTTATCTCATAGCCCAGGTCTCACATCGCATGGGTTAGGACCTCGGCCGAAACCCCCTCGTGGGCCCTAAATCACATGGGTACCGCCTCACACAGGTCACCCACCCCGAGTGTGTCCCCGCATCCCACAGGTTACCCCACTTGAGCTCAGTGTGAAATGTGCATTAATCACCCCCGGTGAGGAGTCTCGAACATGAGACCTCCCTCGTGGGCCCCAAATTACATGGGTCACCCACCCCAAGTGTGTCCCCGCATCCCACGGGCTACTCCACTCGAGCCCGGTGTGAAAATGCCCCTGCATTAATCACCCACGATGAGGAGTCTCGAACACGAGACCTCCCGCTCTGATACCAATTTGATGCAGGACAATTAACCACTTGCTCTAAAAGCTTGAACTATTAGAGTATGACGAATTAATCCCTTTATCTCATAGCCCAAGCCCCACATCGCATGTGTTAGGACCTCGGCTGAACCCCCCTCGTGAGCCCCAAATCACATGGGTACCGCCTCACACGGGCCACCCACCCCGAGTGTGTCCCCGCATCCCACGAGCTACCCCACTCGAGCCCGGTGTGAAATGCGCATTACTCACCCTTGGTGAGGAGTCTCGAACACGAGACCTCCCCCTTGGGCCCCAAATCACATGGGTCACCCACCTCGAGTGTGTCCCCGCATACCACGGGTTACCCCACTCGAGCCCGGTGTGAAAATGCCCCTGCATTAGTGTAAGGTTAGCAAACCTTCTGGTCTATTATAACCTTTTTGCATCAGACCAAGTACCTACCATTTTGTGCTTTAGATGTCCAAGATGCATTCCACGTGCAGGATATTGTTGTGCTTTAAGCAATTGTTTTTAAAAAATGCATTTATTTTCAAAAAACAAATTTTGGTGCTCATAACATGATTGGCTAGTCAAGTATATTCAACACAAAATTCAAGCAAGTTAATTGAGAGGTGGATGCCCAAAAAATCATAACCCGACTTACTTAAAAAATTAGAACGGAAAGAATACTAAATAAGTTCAACATTAATACCTTGTTCAATGATGATGTCAATAACAAGAGGAAGTGGAATGTGCTTCTCAGTCTTTGTGAACCCCCAAAATGGTAGAAATGAAGGTTTTCAACCTTAAAAAAAGAAAAAGAAAGATCCAAAGCCAAGTCTCATACTACATGTAAAATAAAGAATTAAAAAAGTAATGATGAAACATGAAGATCCCCAAAGACTAACCTTATAAACTATCTCGTTTGGGGTGACATACAATTTCCGTGATGCTATATCCTTTCTCAGAACATATCTTCTAATGGGAATATACAAAAGCATAACAATTCCGATTCCCCAAGCTAAAATCAATAGTAATGATATTAGGACCCAAATTATTGTGTCACATTGCACATGGTTCCTCGCAAGTTCATCAAAGGAGGCAACATAGAGTATTTTCGCAGAAATTTCTGATTCCTCATCATCAGCCTCAGATACAGGATTTGCTAGTAAGAGCTCATTTTGTTCACTACACTCCCTCAAACCGATAATATGACCCGTCAACATTCCTACAAGTTCCAAAATAAATAAATTAACACCCTTTTCTTTCTCTCTTATATCAATTTAATAAATAAGCAGTTCAAAATTTATGGGTGCATTTAGATACACTATCGAATTGAATGTCAACTGTTAGTCTAATAAAGTGGAAATAATCATCTTATGATATCCTCCCTTAGCATTTATATTGAGAAGCTGGCTCCAAATTGCAATTGTGCAAATTCTTGTCATTTCCACTTGATTAAACTGAATTTTCGCAATTCAATTCGCTCATGTATAGAAATTTCACAATTCAATATGCTTGTGTATACAAATGCAGCCTAAGATACACCCATCTCAAAAGCATCATTAATAAGCTATGTTTAAACATTTGAAACCTCTATGATGTTTCTCAATGGAGGTTGGGATCTAATGAATATGGAGTAATACTCATAGACCTGAATATTTGTATCATATCGACTGATATGGCCATATCATATCCATATCGGCATAAGACAATACACAATACGGGACCTTATCGGCCCAATGGGAAAAAACTGACCCGTATTGCCGATACAGGGCATATTGGCACCAATACAAGGCCGGTACACTTATAAAAGCCCAATTTTGATTTTTTTTTTTCTTCCAAACTTTCGTTCGTCTCCTCTTCTTTTTTATTTTCATTTAAACCATGGAGTACGCTTAAGAACTCATTTTAGGCTAGATCTAGACTTATTTGAGATTACAGCAAATGATTTGAACGAGATTTGGCAAATCAAAGCGAAGTGGACCATTATGGGAAAAATTAGAAGATAGAAAGAAACGGTGAACCTTCATTTTCTTTTCTTTTCTTCTTCTTCCTCTTCTTTTTTTTTTTTTTTCAATGTAATGGGCCTTAGTTCACCAAATCATGCTTGATTTGTGTAATTAGCCTCATTTAGTTGACCACTCATCAGGCCATCTATAGCACTCATAACTACAACTCTTAACTCGATTATTTCCTAATAATTGATGTACCTCACAAGTCACATTAATTTGCTAACCGACAATATCTCGATCCTTAACTACCACCCTATTTCACTAAATCATGCTTGATTTGTGTTCAATTAGGGCCCATTTAGTTGAACTTCAACAAGTCAAATTGACAAACAACATTCTCATCAAAGAATAGTCCAATGCACTATCATATGCATATCTAAAATACAAAAAATGATATTGTTGAATATCTTATTATTCTCCTTCTTTTCCTAATATTTTTCTTAATTCTTTGGCTTGAATTTTTTTCCAACTGTATGGGCCAATATAGTTTGGTACGGACCAATATCGATACACGACGCCCATATCATATAGTTTTTTGGCCGGGCCGATATGCCCCCCAATACTGATATTCAGGACCATGGTACCACTTAATAAATGGCATTAGCCATATAAACTAGTAAGAAAAACCTTGAGGGACTATCATTTTAACTGAGGATTTGATTCTTGATAGAGTGTAATGACGGAACATGATTCATGTAGTCAACCCCAGTTACTTGGGATAAGGCTTAGGGCCTGTTTGGTTTTTTGGCTCAAGTGTGATTACGTTGTAAATGAGTAATCATTACTTACCAAGGTAATTACCTTCATCTACCTTCATCTTTCCCAATGCTGACTTGACCGGTTACTTTTTAAGCACTCAAATCGAGGAATTTATAAAATATATATGGGGCCCGCCATAATGTGTGTGGCTTATCCGCACCGCCCATTCATTATGCCAAATGAATTTAAGGCAAGAGCCCAAAAATTAGGCAAATCCAAAGGTCAAGTGGACCACACCACACGAAATTATGAGAATTAAATGTCTACCATTAAAAACTTGTTACGGCCCTTAGAAATTTTAGATCAGGCTTATATTTATATTTTTCACTTATCCATGTCCATGTGACCCTATGAACAGGTTAGATGGTGAATAAACCTCAATGTGGGCCCAGTAAAAGAATCAACTTTCAACGGTGGGCAAATTAAGTCCATTGTTTCCTTTCATGTGGGCCAATTGAACATTAGATCTTCTAATTTTTTCGGATAAAGCCTCAAAATATTCTAATAAAACAGATGGACAACACGGATATATTATATACATTATGGTGGGGCCCACGAATTTAAGTCAACATTTTTGGACGGGTTTCCCAGGTGAAATTACTCACTCGTTTCCAAACAGGTGAAAGAATGTAATAATTACTTTTTTACAGTGATTTACAGCAATTTACTTGTATTATAGAAAACCAAACAGGCCCTTAGATAATAATGATGATGAATGGAAAATGTCTTGATCAATCTAGACATACCATCCGAGATGGGCCATCCCAAGCATGGGTCAAACATTGCATTTACTGGCGGTTTCTAAATATTCAATTTATGGACTTCTTTCCGGTCTACTCCTAATCATCTAAAAGTGGGTGATAGATTGGTTACTTGTGAATGTTAGATAAACACACTGGTTTGGGCAGTGGCTCATCCAACACAAGAGATTCATGGCATTCAGATAAATAACACAAAGAAAATGAGCTAGATTACAGTATGACTTCACTAAACTGTAAGATAGAGAGGCAACAAAACATCCACACTACATACATGCATCCCAATGCAAACCATCCAAATCATGGGCCTGACTGGGGTATCTTAACAATCTGATTTCCTCTGTTGAATTTGGACTGTTTGCCAGTTACTTTTTTTCTTCCATTTAGTGGTCACCAATCAGGTGGTGAGGATTATCAGGTAAGGGTGACTTTTGTGCAATGCTCCAATGATGCCCCAGATTTAGTTGGTCTGAATTGATGTACATGCATGAAAGCATGCTGGCATACATGAACAGCAATCCAGACCGTCAAAAATCATGGTCCCAATTGTCGATAGAGGACAGCCAAAATCAACTGACCACGTGATTTTAACCATTGGATGATGCCTGTTGAATCTAGAACCGTCCATTTGATGGGCAACAATCAGATATCAACGATCATCCAATCAATGTCTGTTTTTTGTCCATCCTAAATTCACAATGGAACCAAAATTTCGACAGTTCCGATCAACGCAAATGCATGCCTCGTGTACTGTGGATGAGCTGCTAATGTTCCCTTCCGGTGTAGCAAACTCACACAGTAATGTAGCAAAAAAAGTTTCAAAATAACAGGAAACAGACCCTACTTCCATTAATTTCTGGTAATAACAGAAAGATAGAAATAAAACGTAAGTTCTGATAATCTTATGCACCGTTTGCATGTACACCAAATCGCAATTCGATCGCGATTTCAGATAATTATGGAATTAGAACATCAAAAATGAAATTGGAAATGAAAATGGGAAGAAAAAGTAATGAATTTTACCTGAAAATGATCTGAATCCGTCAAACAAAAGAGAAAACCCTCATTTAGAATGATAAAGAATGGAAATCCAGTTCAAGATCGGGGTAAAGGGCTTTAAGAGCGACATTCGGAGAACTCTCTCTCTCTCTCTCTCTCTCTCAGCTGAAATCAAAATAGGGGAGGAGATGGGGAGTTATTTGATACTCCGAAAGCAAGTGGTGTTTGATACACAGGGCACTTATAAATCATGCTTTTGCAATCGTTGTCTCAAACTAAACAACCTAGATTGGAAAATTCCCCAAAACAGGTATATGGAACAATCCCAAACGTTGATCAATTGGAACGGGAGCGGATAAGGTGAGACCCCGGCCTCACCCAAGAGGGTGCGGCCCTTACCGTGGGTTACCTTGGGGCCCACCTTGCTGTATGTATTCTATATCCACACCGTCCATCCGTTTTTCCATATCATTTTATGTGATGATTCAAAAACGAAGAAGATCAAAATATCAGTGGATCATACTCTAGGAAACAGTGGTGATTTTACACTATACCATTAAAAATCTTCTTAGGGCTCACCTTAATGTTTCCTTAGTGTTTATTTACCATCTAATCTTTTAATAAGTTCAAGGGGAAAAACAAATATCAGCTTGATCCAAAGCTTTTGTGTAGTAATAGTTAATCACCATCGTTTCCCATGGTATGGTCCACCTAAGATTTGGATCTTATTCATTTTTAGTATCATGAAGTAAAATCGTCTTGGAAAACGGATGGACGGTGTGGATACATAATAAATACATCAAGGTGGGCCCCACGGTAACCCACGAAAAGTGCCGCACCGTCTTGGGTGAGGCCGGGGTCTCACCAAACCGTTTCCAACGGGACCGGTATCTTCCCCAGCAACTCAGACACCGGAAGGTAAGGCTGTCAACGGGACGGGCCTATGGTATGTCTCGGCCCAGATTTTGAACTGTTCAAAGGCCCGGCCTATTCAAAATTCCGTTTTGGGGCCAAAGCCCGGCCCATTGACACCCTTTCCAGTAGGTTGCTTTATTTGATGCGAAATGATACGGTAGAGCGGGCCGTACCTAAATATGGTAGAATCAAGTCTATAAAGTACAGTTGTCAGGGAAACATGCCAATCTTGACCGTCCATCTAATTTTATCTACTGTAGATGGCGTATTTCCGTAAACACACATAAATCCGACGACTTAACCATCATATATATGATATGCAAAATAACCGTACAAATGCAACACTCACTAAAGTAAATTGAATGATCATGATTGATGAAATTTTCCAATATAAAAGCCATATATCCTGTTAGAAGGACATACCTACCCTGCCACGTGTAATGTAGGGAGTGATTTCTACGATATTCTAGAAATTTGAAATAAATTTGTGGATGATTAAGAGATGAAATTAACGGGTCTACAACCCTTTAAATAGGGATACCAAGCTTGGTAAGAAGTTTCAGAATTAAATTACAACTTAAACTCAAAAATTCGTAACTTACTATAAATAGTAAATTTACTATTTATAATAAGTTTCATACATGGCTTAACCATGTTATTATCTTAATTTTTCTAAAGCCCAACGAATGAAAAGTTACAGTCAAACAAAACTTACTAAAATAGTAAAAGCATAAATAAAAATGGAATTCGACCGTTAATTTGATGGAATCTCGTAAATTCGACGTCCAAAATCATATATGGTACGTCGAGTAATTCATTCCGGTTTGTAAGATATGTCTATTTTAAGGTTCTGACAGTCTTGATGACTTCTACCTCCTATCGAGCCTTCTTTGGTCCATCTTGGACATGAAAGTGTCCACGACCCACTTTACATTAGTCCCCTTCACTTCAAAAGAACCCATTCTCGCGTTCTCGTGCTACTTTGGTTCTTGATATTGGTCAGGTGCACCGTAATGATACCCAGATAAAAAGTTATGGTCAATTTACGGTTCACCTTCTTTTGGTCCAACCATGCTAGGAATGTATCGGTGTCACGTCTTACATCAGACCCCTCCACTTGAAAAAAAACTCATCCTCGATTTATTTAAGGGACTTCGCTCATTATACTTAAATAATTTTGGCGTCGATATTTATCAATCTTTTCCTGTATCTTGCATTAGGCTCTTGAGCTGACAGAATACATGTATTCACGCTCTCCTTGACTTGACTCTTGCTCTCCCTAACTTGACTAGTATTGATCAGTTCATTACTTGTGCTTGTAAGATTTGACATTCTTTTTACTCACCCGACAGTGAGGGCGATTGGACAAGTTAGCCTCAGGGATAAGGCCTATGTGATGTTAGATGTCCCTTATGAGGGCAATTCATCGGGTAAATCTTCGGGCCAGACTTCTTTAAATTTGTTCATGAATGACCTTAAACGTGGTGAATGTCAAAGGGCTTCAATTCCGCACACTTTACCTCTACGGCGTATACATCACCGATTTCATTGGATTCCTACATGAAATCCCGAATGGTCAGGAGGAAACTCCCTCCACTTTAGAAGCTTCATGGTGTTTCTCTAGTGCCATAGGGGCAAGGATTACCTTTCAACTATCCTTGACGAAGATGCAACCATTGTCTCGTCCTTGGTGGGTCGCATCACGATCTGACTGCTATGGTCGACCGAGTAACATATGACATGCTTCCATGTCGACCACATCACAAAGTATTTGATCCTTATAAGATTTACCAATTGAAAACGAGAAACCCATTGTTCAGTTACCTTGGTCTCGTTCACCTTTTTTATCCATCCAATTGAGTACGGGGAATGATGTTTTGTCGTTGGTAGCTGCAACTTGTTCACCATATCACTCTTGAGACGATGTTCTTGCTACTATTAATGTCTATGATTACATCACAGCTTTACTATTAACGTGTGCACCGCGTACGAAATATATTGTGTTGTCGCGGATGTAATTTCTTCCGTGGGGTTACAATAATCGCCTCACAACTAAAGATTCGCCATGATCCTCACCTGTCCATTCTTCATCATCTGTTCCTTCCTTCGTGGCTTGTTCATCTTCATCAAAGCCATTGTCTTCTTCTATGGCCTCACTTTTAGTACTTCTTTTGTTAATGGTCAAGTGGGTTGTGGGGCGTTGAGACCTAGATGGGGTGCTCCCATTGGTTACAGAAGGTTAAGGATGTCCTCTTACTGCTTCTTTTTCTCTTGTCTATATTGAATCCTGCGTAGGACCCGTTATGGGGGGCCGAGTTGAAGGGTAAGGCTGAATAAGAACTCTTGCAAGCTGTGTTTTTGCTCTACCTGCCAACTGAACTACTTCATCTATGGTCCCGACTGGGTGCATTTAAACTCAGTCCTGAATCACCGATCGTAACCCACCATAAATCGTGCTCCCTTTTGCGATTCGGTTTCTGATAGATTGTTTCATGATGCCAACCACTGGAATTCTTCGGTGTAATCTATGATGGTTCGATTCCCCTGCTAGTAATTTTGTATTGGTGGAATAATACATGCTCGTAGTCACTAGGGATGAATCGCGATCGAAGAAAGCGTCTCATCCGTAGCCATGATGAGATAGACGCCTTGTTTTGTCGGGCATGTGAGAGTTGTAATTCCTCCCACCATGCAGAAACACTAGATTTTAATTTAAACGCAACTAATTTCATCTTTTATTCTTTGGCACGTCCATGTAATCGAAATATCTTTCTACTTTGGCTAGTAGATCGAGGAAATCTTTTATGCATAATAAACCGTTAAAACTAGAAAGTTTGACCTTACCTCAATAGTCTCTTTCAGCACGATCTAGACGATCGCCCCCATGGATTGGTCATTGGGCAAAGCCTTTATCAAGTTTCTCGTCACCAAAGCTCGAATTATCTAGTATAGCCCTACGATTCACCATTGGTAGTGCTCTACGAAAATCAGGGTTGTGTCGTACAACAACTACGGTTGGTTGAGCATCGCCTCGGGGCAGAATCAGTGCATCCGTAAGATGGTTGAGGATTGCTTGCAATGCTTGCATGGTCAACTGAATCTCCTAGTAAAAAACTTATATTCTTTCCAAAAGATTAACGAATCATTGAATCATCGTCCACATGATATTGGTTAATACCTTCGTCGTTTGTCATCGGCCCGAGGGGAATCCTCGCTCTGATACCAATTGACTCGAGGATGAACGTGATGAGATCAATCACCATCTTCCTCAAGGATAACTAACTTCGAATCCACAAAGCTTCTCTAAACTCCTCACAGAGACTTCTCGAATCCACAAGGAAAGATAGAAACTAAAATAATTCTAGAAATTCAAAATAAATTTTTGATGATTGATATATGATATAAATGAGTCTACAATCCTTTAAATAGGAATATCAAGCCTTGTAAGAAGTTTCAGAATTAAACTACAACTAAAACTCTCTAAAATTCATAACTTACCATACATAGTAAATTTACTATTTATAGTGTCTTATGTGGCTTAACCATTATTATCCTAATTTTTGTAAATACTTTTCATGTTGGACACAACTCCTAAAGCCCAACACATGAAAAGTTACAATCAAACAAAACTTACTAAAAATATTAAAAGACAGAAATAAATAATATAGAATTCGACTGTCAATCTGATGGAATCTCACAAATTTGGCGTATATGCCAGGTTGGTTAGCTAAAGTAGCTCATCCTACCCCAAAATCATATGTGGTACATTGAGTAACTAATTCCAGTTTATAAGATATGTCTGTTTTAAGGTTCTGACGGTCTCGATGACTTCAACCTCCAATCGGGCCTTCTATAGTCTATCTTGGATATGAAAAGTGTCTGCGACCCTCTCTACATCATTGGGGACCTCCTCGCATATGTGGAGAGATAGGAGATGTACTTTCACAAGAGGTAGAGGCGGACCTACATATGTGGTAGAAGCGAGAGATGTACCTGCAAAACTCAAAGATATGATTGACCATCCCGAACAACTGGAAGAGGCAGGGGTTGAACCTGTATCAGTAGAACATGCCTCATCACCCATAACAACTGGTAAGGTGATGAAAAAATACGAGGGTAATAAAAGTATCATCAACCTTAAATCTAGGTGAGGTAATGCGTAATGAAGGACAATCCAATGAGGGGAGATTGAAGATGAATATACACCTATTAAAATTCTGCCTCAGCCCCTAAACAGAGCCTTAATCCGAGAATCAAACCGACATTCCTAGGCCTCCTCCGGGATTCTTGGACCGACATAGGGTTCTTATGGAGGAGAAATATTATAAGGTTAAGAATGTTTATGATACGGAGAGACTTAGGTGGTTAACTTGCATGTTTTACCTACGTAGTTGGTCGGATGATTAGGTAAAAAAGATTTCATTGAGCAACTTTAATTTTGATTTAATATTATTAATTCTTATGTAGCCTTATTGTGCTTATAGGGGATAAATTTACAGATGGAATATTTGACGAAATATTGCATTCAACATCCTTGATCCTATCCCCGAGATTATATGTTATGACAACTCATTTCATGGTAAGCAAATAGTCCATAATTAAACTAGTGCACAAAAATCTGATTATTAAACCTATGTCGAAATCATTGGTCTTAATTGATGGGGATTTCTCCTCATAATGGCTCGACCGGTCGAGAGCTTCACTCGACCGGTCGAGGGTGCCAATCACCAGTCGAGGACTGGCTCGACTCAAACTCCAGCGAGTTTGGTTTGAATTTTTCCGAGATGCTCGACCAGTCAATGGAGGTGCTTGATCGGTCGAAGACCTTGCTCGACCAGTCGAGGTTATGTAGATTTGAGTCCAGATCTTGTGCGAACTACGAAAATCTGAGGCGGTTTTGCAAGAGGTGCGAAAGGGAGTTGCCTAAACTATAAATAGTGGTTCCTAGGACTTTTCTAGCAATGCAAGAGGGTTTCCTAAAGCTTTACAAGAGTTTGTTAAAGGGTTTTAGGGCTATCAAAGGTGAGAGAGAGAGAGAGAGAGAGAAAGAGAGAGAGGAAGCTTGTGGAAGGGATGTTCTGCTCGTAGAGGTGATTTACTATGCACTTGATATCTCAGCCCTTCTACGTCCTCGTGATCGGTGAGATATCTCTGTTTTTCTTTATTCACTTATTGTTTATCCACTCGTGCGTGAGTGAAGAATGTTTGATCCAAGTGGTGTGTGTTTGTGATCAGTTGTAACGTTCTATTTCATAGTGGATTGTTGATCTGGACGAAGTCTCGTGGTTTTTACCTCTTTGAGGGTTTTTCATGTTAAAAGCTCTTGTGTCGTGTGGTTTGTGCTTTGATTTATTTCATTGCTTTATTATCCCATAATTCTGGTGTTTTTGGGAGGCTAGATCCTAAGGTTTTGTACAAAGGCCCCCAACAAAGTGGTATCAGAGCGTTCAGGTTGATTGAACGAAGTGGGATCGATTCTGAATTATGGAAGGTGGCTTATTAAGTGCTTGACACAATGAACGTCTCAGATTTCATGAATGGGTTGAGCCACAAACACCACAGCGGGCGGTCATCCGTTTTAAAAGTTCGGGCCAAAGCTCGGTTTGAACAAGTTCAGATCCGGTGCACTGCATGTGCACAAAAGTTGTGCACATGCACAATTCAATGGTGGGCTCTGCATTGATGTTTGAAAAGATCCACTCCCTCTATCTAGTTTCATAGTCACAGTAACACCAAAGTATAAGAGACACTAGGTGTTACATCAACCTATCACTTTAGCTCTATGGTGTATACATGGCCGATTTCCTTTGATTCCTACATGAAATCCCGAATGGTCAGGAGGGAACTCTCCTCCACTTTAGAAGCTTCATGGTGGTTCTCTAGTGCCATAGGGGCAAGGATTACCTTTCGACTATCCTTGACGAAGATGCAACCATTGTCTCGTCCTTGGTGGGTCGCATCACGATCTGACAGTTATGGTCGACCGAGTAACATATGACATGCTTCCATGTCGACCACATCACAAAATATTTGATCCTTATAAGATTTACCAATTGAAAACGAGACAGTTCATTGTTCAGTTACCTTGTCAATCCAATTGAGTACGGGGAAGGATGTTTTGTCGTTGGTAGCTGCAACTTGTCATCATATCACTCTTGAGACGATGTTCTTGCTACTATTAATGTTATGATTACATCACAGACTTTACTATTAACGGTGCACCGCGTACGAAATATATTGTGTTGTCACGGATGTAATTCTTTCCTTGGGGTGTACAATAATCACTTCACAACTAGAGATTCGTCATGATCCTCACCTATCCATTCTTCGTCATCTGCTTCTTCCTTCGTGGCTTGTTCATCTTCATCAAAGCCATTGTCTTCTTCTGTGGCCTCACCTTCAGTACTTCCTTTGTTAATGGTCAAGTGGGTTGTGGGGCGTTGAGGCCTAGATGAGGCGCTCCCATTGGTTACGGAAGGTTAAGGATGTCCTCCTATTGGTTCTTTTTCTCTTGTCTGTATTGAATCCTGCGTGGGGGGGGGGGCCGGGTTGAAGGGTAAGGCTGAATAAGAACTCTTACAAGTTGTGTTTTTGCTCTAAATGCCAACTGAACTACTTCATCTATGGTCCCAACTGGGTGCATTTAAACTCAGTCCTGAATCACTGATCGTAACCCACCTATAAATTGTGCTCCCTTTTGCGATTCGATTTCTGACAAATCGTTTCATGATGCCAACCACTGGAATTCTTTTTTGTAATCTATGACGGTTCGATTCCCCTGCTGGTAATTTTGTTATTGGTGGAATAATACATGCTCGTAGTCACTAGGGATGAATTGCGATCGAAGAAGACGTCTCATCCGTATCCATGATAAGATAGACGCCTTATTTTGTCGGGCACGTGAGAGTTGTAATTCCTCCCACCATGCAGAAGCACCAGATTTTAATTTAAACGTAACTAATTTCATCTTTTTATTCTTTGGCACGTCCATGTAATCGAAATATCTCTCTACTTTGGCTAGTAGATCAAGGAAATCTTTTATGCATAATAAACCGTTAAAATTAGAAAGTTTGACCTTACCTCAATAGTCTCTTTCAGCACGATCTAAACGATCGCCCTCATGGATTGGTCGTTGGACAAAGCCTTTATCAAGTTCCTCTTCACTAGAGCTCGAATTATCTAGTGTAGCCCTATGATTCACCATTGGTAGTGCTCTACGAAAATCAGGGTTGTGTCATACAACAACTACGGTCGGTTGAGCAGCGCCTCGAGGCAGAATCAATGCATTCGCATGATGGTTGAGGATTGCCTGCAATGCTTGCATGGTCAACTGAATCTCCTAGTAGAAAACTTATATTATTTCCAAAAGATAACGAATCTCTGAATCATCGTCCACAGGATATTGGTTAATACCTTCGTCGTTTGTCATCGGCCCGAGGGAAATCTCGCTCTGATACCAATTGACGCGGGGATGAACGTGATGAGATCGATCACCATCTTCCTCAAGGATAACTACTTCGAATCCACAAAGCTTCTCTAAACTCCTCACAGAGACTTCTCGAATCCACGAGAAAGATAAAAACTAAAAATAATTCTAGAAATTCAAAATAAATTTGTTGATGATTGATATATGATATAAATGAGTCTACAATCCTTTAAATAGGAATACCAAGCCTTGTAAGAAGTTTCAGAATTAAACTACAACTAAAACTCTCTAAAATTCGTAACTTACTATAAATAGTAAATTTACTATTTATAGTGTCTTATGTGGCTTAACCATGTTATTATCCTAATTTTTCTAAACACTTTTCATGTTGGACACAGCTCCTAAAGCCCAACACATGAAAAGTTATAATCAAACCAAAACTTACTAAAAATAGTAAAAGACAGAAATAAATATAGAATTCGACTGTCGATCTGATGGAATCTCACAAATTCGGTGTATATGCCAGGTTGGTTGGCTAAAGTAGCTCATCCTACCCCAAAATCATATATGGTACATCGAGTAACTAATTCCAGTTTGTAAGATATGTTTGTTTTAAGGTTTTGACGGTCTCGATGACTTCAACCTCCAATCGGGCCTTCTATAGTCTATCTTGGACATGAAAGTGTCTGCGACCCTCTATACATCACTGGGGACCTCCTCGCATATGTGGTAGAGATAGGAGATGTACTTGCACAAGAGGCAGAGGCGGACCTACACATGTGGTAGAGGCGAGAGATGTACCCGCAAAGCTCAAAGATATGATTTACTATCCCGAACAACTGGAAGAGGCATGGGCTGAACCCGTATCAGTAGAACATGCCTCATCACCCATAACAGTTGGTAAGGTGATGAAAAATACGAGGGTAATAAAAGTATCGTCAACCTTAAATCTAGGTGAGGTAATGCGTAATGAAGGACAATCCAATGAGAGGGAGATTGAAGATGAATATACACCTATTAAAATTCTGCCTCAGCCCCTAAACAGAGCCTTAATCCGAGAATCAAACCGACATTCCTGGGCCTCCTCCAGGATTCGTGGACCGGCTTAGGGTTCTTATGGAGGAGAAATATTATAAGGTTAAGAATGTTTATGATATAGAGAGACTTAGGTGGTTGACTTGCATGTTTTACCTACGTACTTGGTCGGATGATTAGGTAAAAAAGATTTCATTGAGCAACTTTAATTTTGATTTAATATTATTAATTCTTATGTAGCCTTGTTGTGCTTTATAGGGATAAATTTATATATGGAATATTCGACGAAATATTGCATTCAACATCCTCGATCCTATCCCCGAGATTATATGTTTATGACAACTGATTTCATGGTAAGCAAATAGTCCATAATTAAACTAGTGCACGAAAATCTGATTAAACCTATGTCGAAGTCATTGGTCTTAATTGATGGGGATTTCTCCTCATGATGGCTCGACCGGTCGAGAGCTTCACTTGACTGGTCGAGGGTGCCAGTCGACCAGTCGAGGACTGACTCGACTCAAACTTCAGCGAGTTTGGTTTGAATTTTTCTGAGGTGCTCGATCAGTTGAGGACCCTGCTCGACCAGTCGAGGTTATGCAGATTTGAGTCCGAATCTTGTGCGGACTACGGAAATCTGAGGCGGTTTCGCAAGAGGTGCGAAAGGGAGTTGCCTAAACTATAAATAGTGGTTCTTAGGACTTTTCTAGGCAATGCAAGAGGGTTTTCTAAAGCTTTACAAGGATTTGTTAAAGGGTTTTAGGGCTATCAAAGGTGAGAGAGAGAGAGAGAGAGAAAGAAAGAGAAGAAGTTTGTGGAAGGGAGGTTCTGCTCGTAGAGGTGATTTATTATGCACTCGACAATTCAACGCTTCTACGTCCTCGTGATTGGTGAGATCTCTCCGTTTTTCTTTATTCACTTATTGTTTATCTACTCCTGCGTGAGTGAAGAAGGTTTGATCCAAGTGGTGTGTGCTTGTGATCGGTTGTAACGTTCTATTTCATAGTGAATTGTTGATCTGGACGAAGTCTCGTGGTTTTTACCTCTTTGAGGGTTTTTTACATAAAAATCTCTTGTGTCGTGTGATTTGTGCTTTGATTTATTTCATTGCTTTATTATCCCATAATTCTGATATTTTGGGAGGCTATATCCTAAGGTTTTGTACAAAGGCCCCCAACAAAATGGTATCAAAGCGTTTAAGTTGGTTGAACGAAGTGGGATCGATTCTAAATTATAGAAGGTGGCTCACCAAGTGCTTGACACAATAAAACGTCTCAAATTTCATGAATGGGTTGAGCCACAAACACCACAGCTGGCGGTCATCCATTTTAAAAGTTGGGTGTGAGTTTAAAAGAAAAGAAGAAAACTTCCTTTTATAAAAGGTACCGGGCCATAGCTCAGTTTGAACCAAGTTCGGATCCGGTGCACTGCATGTGCACAAAAGTTGTGCACATACACAATTCAATGATGAGCTCTGCATTGATGTTTGAAAAGATTCACTCTGTCTTTCTAGTTTCATAGTCACAATAACACCAAAGTATAAAGACACTGGGTGTTACATCAACCTTTCAGTAACTAATACAGTAACACCGAAGCTCGAGTGGACCGTACATCACGAAAATGGTATCAATGAATTCATACAGTTGAAACCTCCCTGACCTCCACCGTAATGTTTATATATCATCTATACCGTTCATAAGTTCGTTCCTAGGATGATGAACTGAAAACATAAAAATTAGCCTGACCCAAAACTTTTGTGGCCCGAGCATGTTTCAACGGTGGAATTCCACTGCTCTATTATGTGTAAATTCACGTCAGTTTTTGGTCATGTCCAACGTCATATGGAAACAAGGTTTCAAGGTTTCTTTTAACGCGTTTTCTCCTGAAATATTGGGAAGGGGATTGCATCCAAACCCAGTCGAAGAAAAAATTGTTCGACCAGGATCCTGTGGGGCCCACAGTGATGTATCTGTTCATCCGATCCATTCATCCATTTTCTTATATCATTTTAAATTGTTAGCCCAAAAATGAAGCAGATCCAAAAGTCACTTGTACCACACCAAATATTGAGCTCGGTTGCAGTAACGTGCAAAAATCTAAGATGCATGAAATGCAAGAGTTATCTCTCCTGCGGTCCACTGAGAGTTGAATCTTAATTATTATTGAGCTCATACATTAAAATGACACGAGAAAATGAATAGACGGCGTGGATAAACAGATACATCACGGTAGCCCCACTGGAGCCCGACAGTTTATTGTCAGACCAAAATATGTGGGCTGTAGGGAAGCGGATTTGCTGGTGTAACTCATTCTAACTATATGTGGGCTGTGGGTCCGATCATGAGGTATGTGTTATATCCAAACTGTTCATCCATTTGGTGAGCTCGTCTTAAACCTTGATAAGAAAAATAAGACAGATCTAACTATCAAGAGGACCACACTGCAAAAACCAGCGTGGATTGAACTTCTATCATTGAAACTCTTTTTGGGGTCACAGAAGTTTTGGATCAATATGAAATTTGTTTCTCCTCTTCATTCAGGTCTTTGTGACATTATGAACAGATTGGATGTAAAATAAACGTTATGGTGGGCCCTAAAAAATTTTTAACAGTGAAAATCATTATCTCTGCAGCTATTTATGATGTGGTCCATATGATCTTTGGATATGTTTCATTTTTTGGATAATGCTCTAAAATGATTTCTAAAAATAGATGAACGGTGTAGATATAATAAATACATCACTGCGAGGCCATGTAACTTTGATCTACTTTGAACCGTTCGTACAACTCGGAGCTCGACGAGCGTCGGTCCCGTCTTCGCTCGACACGTACCTACAGCAGCTATATAGCTGGTGTGTGGTACACCAGCCAATCCGCTTGCGGTCATTCTAACGCTGCTTTCTTTGTATGGTGTGGTTTAACTGACACTTGGATCTGCCTAATTTTTGAGTTCGTAAAATGAAACCATCTCTATAAATTGATGGACGGTGTGGATATAACATATTTATCATTTTGGCCCTCAGAATTTGCGTTAGGTCGGTAGTGTGTGGCCCACCACCAAATCCGCTTCCATCTATAAAGATCTGCAGAAGAGTCTGAACAAAACAAATCAGGGAAGCAGCACCCGTTCCCCCTTTTTACAAAATTTCCAATCCCTTTCCATGAAACAGCCCCCTACCATGACTGAGCCACGGCCCAAACCCTATTCGGGCGCATTCTCAGTCATGTCCACACTGGCCATATGTTTCCTGACCCTCAACACTGCGATCTACACCGTCCGATCACTAAACAATCCATGGGCCGTGGCCTTCGGGATCTCCGTCTATGTACTGCTGATGCTGTTGTTTTGGTGCTTGCATGGAATTGACCGAACTTCAACGCCCGGAAATTCTGAGAAGCGGGAAAGATTGAAGATACCTATATGGTTGTTGGCGACGGCCGTCAACCTGGCCTTCTTCGGCTATCAGATGGCGATTATCATAGATGTCGCCCTGAACTTTGCGGTGTGGGCCATGGCTGCCTTTTGCACCTTAATTGGATTCTACTTCTTTTTTACCTAAAGTAATGAGGCTGGCCATCTCCTAGATGCGCAAGTCTAATTTGCGATGACCAGCCTCTCCTGGATGCGCAGATGCGCAAGTCTAATTTGCGATGACCAGCCTCTCATGACCAGCCTCTCCTAGATGCGGAAGTCTAATTTGCGATGACCAGCCTCTCTTGGATGCGCAGATGCGCAAGTCTAATTTGCGATGACCAGCCTCTCCTAGATGCGGAAGTCTAATTTGCGATGACCAGCCTCTCATGACCAGCCTCTCCTAGATGCGGAAGTCTAATTTGCGATGACCAGCCTCTCCTGGATGCGCAGATGCGCAAGTCTAATTTGCGATGACCAGCCTCTCCTAGATGCGGAAGTCTAATTTGTCTAATTTGCGATGACCAGCCTCTCCTGGATGCGCAGATGCGCAAGTCTAATTTGCGATGACCAGCCTCTCATGACCAGCCTCTCCTAGATGCGGAAGTCTAATTTGCGATGACCAGCCTCTCATGACCAGCCTCTCCTAGATGCGGAAGTCTAATTTGCGATGACCAGCCTCTCCTGGATGCGCAGATGCGCAAGTCTAATTTGCGATGACCAGCCTCTCATGACCAGCCTCTCCTAGATGCGGAAGTCTAATTTGCGATGACCAGCAACAGTGGCCTTCATGGCCTTATCCATGGTTGTTTGCAGCACCACTACACCATTTTTATTTTTATTTTCCTGTTGTTAGTGCTGGTGTTTCTTTGTAAAGTTCACAGACGATCATAGCACCTTGAGCAAGTAAATCGGATTTTTATTTTAAAATTTCCTTGCGCTGACATTATTATTATTATTATTTTTTCAATTCTACAGTTACTGACAGTAAAACTTACGATTGTGCGAATTTCATGTAGGGCCTACTGTGATATATATGGCTTATCCACACCGTCCATCCATTTTGTGGGATGATTTTAGGACATGAACTCGAGATTGAGACAGATCCAAAGCTCAAGTGGACTACACTGCAACGTTTACTGTTAAAAGTCTTTTATGACCACGATTTCCTTATGATGTAGGCCAAGCTTCGGATCTGTCTCATGATACCGGCAAAATGGATGGACGGCATGGATATGTCACAAAACTTACAGGAGAGCTCGTCAATTTTAAGTCTTGACCATTAAAAGTATTTTGTGGGCCACCGAAATTTTGAATCAAGCTCTTCATTGAGGTTTACATGCTTAAGGTGGCCCTATTTTGAAGGTCGCATCATGTTCGGTGAGCCCGCCAGTGTCATACCTTCTCGGCTCTGGAGATATGGGTGAGGGCCGTGAGGCTGGCCAGTGTCAAACCTGCTCGGACGGGACGCGGATTGCGTCCTACCCCCGCCCCGGATGCTTTCCATCCGGGCAGGGCTCTGTGGGGCCCACCGTGATGTAAGTGCTTTATCCAGGACCGTATAACGTTTTTTTCAGAAAATTTTAATATGTTAACCAAAAAACGAGGCAGGTCCAAGGCTTGAGTGGACCACAACAAAGGAAACTGCACTGATATGGCACCTACCGTTGAAACCTTTCTAAGGGCCCACGTGATGTTTTTTTTACCATAAAACCTATTCATAAGGTCATGTAGACGTGGATGAAGTGAAAACACAAATATCAGCTTGATCCGAAACTTCTCCGGCTCCTAAGAAGCTTTTAATGGTGAACGTTTAATCCCCAGTTTGTGGTCCACTCAAGCCTTGAACTTGTCTCAATTTTTTGGTTAACATATTAAAATTTTCTGAAAAAATCGTTATACGGCGTGAATGAAGCACTTACATCACATTGGGCCCCACAGAGCCCTGCCCGGAGGATTACTATCCGGGCGGGGTAGGTCGGGACGTGGATTGCGTCCTACCCCCGCCTGGACGGCAATCAGTCTGGGCAGGGCTCTGTGGAGCCCACCGTTATGTAAATGTTTTATCCGTGCCGTTGAACAATTTTTTCAGATAAATTTAGTATGCCAACCAAAAAATGAGGCAGGTCTAAGACTTGAGTAGACCACAAAGTGGGGATTGAAGGTCCACCATTAAAAGCTTCTTGCGAGCTAGAGAAGTTTCGGATCAAGCTGATATTTGTGTTTTCACCTCATCCACGTCTACATGACCTTATGAATAGGTTTTATGGTTAAAAAAAAACATCACGTGGGTCCTTAGAAAGGTTTCAACGGTGGGTGTCATATCCGTGCAGGTTCCTTTGTTGTGGTCCACTTACGGCAATGAACTTGCCTCTTTTTTTGGTTGTCATACTAAATTTATCCGAAAAAATCATCCAAGGGCGTGGATAAAACACTTACATAACGGTGGCCCCACAGAGCCCTGCCCGTACGAGTTACCGTCCGGGCGCCTGCTCCGCTCTACTATGGTGAAGGTCATTGAGTTAGTTGAGGCCGGTCAAGATCATACCTGCTGGATTCAAAGGACGGGCATTTTTGTCTCATTTTTTTAACGTTATTCATCGTTGTTTCTATCGTCATGGTTCACCTAAGATTTTAATTTTCTTATGATTTTGAAATCGCATCTTAAAATAAGATTAAAAAACAATAAGACGGTGTGAATAAAAAATATATTAAGGTGGGACCCACGCGGTTAGGGCACGACTTGTCCGTGAGTGGACCTGGCCTCATCCAAGAATGCGGGGGTTACAGTGGGGCCCACCATGATATATTTATTATGTATCCACACTGTCCATCCATTTTTTTAGATCATTTTAATACCTCATCTTAAAAATGAAGCAGATCCAATTATCAGGTGGACCATTCCATAAAAATCAGTGGTGATTAACGGTCTTGCCATTAAAAACTTCTTAGGGCGCACCTTAATGTCTCCATATTGTTAATTTACCATCCAAGCCGTTGATAATGTCACATAACCCTGGACTAAGGGAAAAGACAATTATCAGCTTGACCCAAAACTTTTGGGACCCATTAATAATCAATCACCACTGTTTTTATGGCATGGTCCACCTGATAATTTGCTCAAGATTCATATAAGCTTTGACACTCATCCCATTAAAATCTATCTCTAAGTAATTGACTTTGTTTTACTCAAGTGTTTTTAATAAAAAGTGAAATTAAATTCAAATAAATAATGTGGTTGATTTAATAATCACTTAAATGCCTCCAAATTGTCCCTCAAATTGATAGAATCTATTACTCTCAAATTCATACAAATGTGGTACTCATCTAACAAACACATGATCTATAAGTAAATGACATCATTTTTCTTAAGAAATTTTAAGAAAAAAAAAATAGAATTAAATTGTGATGAATATATTGCCAATTTGAGGAACTACTTGAACACTCCTAAATTAATCCAATTTTATATAATTTATGGCACTTATCTCACAAATACAAGCTCTGAATTATGCTTATTTCATCATCCAACTATCGGATCGATGGGCGTTTTATATGATGGTGAAGATTTAAATATATCTTATCATCCTATTTCAATAAACAAGTCTCCACAAATCAATGGTGAGGATCATTCAACAATCTAATTTTGAGATTATGACTTAGTAACAATGGGCCTCATACTTTAATGGGTTTAAACAAAAAAGAAATCCCTCTTTGTTATTGAATATAGTTGTTCTCTTCCATTGATTGTATGTATTTCAAAACCCACAACACATGCCATGCGTGCAAATTTCTAAGTGCAAACGTATAAAGCTTCATACACCACTAGAGCATCATGTGAGAGAGAGAGAGAGAGAGTTTCAAGCCATATTAGATAGACCACAAGCTATAATCCACCTAGAAAATAACTTTCTGTGAAATCCAACCTTTCTAATAGACTGGCATCAAAATGAAGGCCGGCCAGTGCAAAAACCATCCATGCTTCCTTACCAGGTGAGCCACACCATAGATAAAAAAACAATAGCCATTGATAAATAACAAAAACTACAAGTGTGGTCCACTCGATGCTTGAGTTTCATAAAAAATAATCCTCATGGTGGGGCCAACTCATTGGAAAAATTGGATTTCTTGCACACGTAAATGATGGGAAGTAATCCTCTGTTAGACCATTCTTTTAAAAGAAATACTTAGAGATGAAGCAATCGTGTAGCACTCTTTTCTTTGTTCTAGATGATCTGACTTTTTTTTTTCTTTCTTTGGTTTAGGTGATCTGGTTTGTCAAAGTATCTTTAACAATTACAATGTCTTTTTCGGTAGCTAATGAAAAATAGATTAAACGACTGATCTCAACGTGGAGGGCACCAACAATTAAGTTAATAAAAGAAAGTCTTGAGTCAGGCAAACTCTGGCATACCCACACAATCATACATGTACATGTACATCCGATCTAGGTCCTCAGTCATGAGTAGCCTTAATTGACTGAATTGAGGGCAACACTTTTTCTTAACACTCCTGGCAGGACTCAACGAGTACGCATATTCTCGATCAGAAAGAGATGACACCAAAATCGAAAAAGACTAGTTCTGTGGTCAATACTGCAAAAGAGCAATAAGACCCGACTTAGTATTATGAGCCCATCGTCGATGTTGACGCAGGAACATCTTCCCAATATACCTCATGTGATTTTATTGCATTTCTCAATCAATTCATGAAGTGTATATAATACATCATTGGGGATGCCTAGTCACGATCTGAGACAACCGAGAGAAACACTAAGAATTATCTTAAGATACTCAAAGTTGTTAATAGATGTTCCCCTATTCTCCATCCTAATAGACATGAGGCAGAACAACCTGCTAAGCTCCCAAACAGAGCAAGTCAAAGCAAGCTAATATGTCATCCTTTATTGCCTTCACCGGTGGTAGAGAAAGAGTAAGATGGCCGTAGTTATGACCAACTGGAACATCTTAGCTGACAGATTTGCCACCCTTCTTGGAGTAACGCTCCGGTTGTCTCTATTAACCCTGTTGGCCAAACAACTGCTTTACCATTATTACATGGCTTGACGATCGACACACTTAGGGGGCAACCCCAGAACGGATTGATTAACTATAAAGAAGTCTAGAGGACTACATTCCCTTGGGAGCAACCCTAGGTTACACAGGCCTTGTACTAAGGGCAACACAGGGCACAAGTCCTTGTAGGGTAACCTTTGGCCATGCCCCAGTTGTATAATGGCTCGTACAAGACCGAAACACTCAGAAGACAACACTCGACCACGACCTCAGTCTACCTAGAATCATATAGGAGTGAAACGCTTGGGTGGTAGTCCTCAATTACAGCCTTGGTCTACTAAGAACCATATAAGACTGAAACACTCAAGGGTAGACCTCGACCACGGCCCAGGCCTACCAAGAATCATATAGGACCGCAATGCTTGTGGGGTAACCCTCGATCGCGGTCCCGGTATACAAAGAGCTTGGTAGGACAAGGGTGCTCTGGGCGTAACCCCATGTTCTGCCTTCATCCCATAATGATTACCAGAAGGTTGATGCACATGGTGGACAACCACCAATTGCACAACTCTCTGTAAATGCATTGCATGTGGCACATGACTTTGACCCTGGCCAACCATCAAGGTATCTGGCCTTGCAACATCAATTAGGCCCCCGACGTTGCTCCGCCGTGATGATGTAATAGGACTCATTTAGGGGCATAACATCCAACCAAATGGCTGACTACCGATACCATGAATTTGTTAAAGGTTTTAAATTACCGGAGTTCACTTTGTTCTCAGGGGATTACGAAACCTCTACCATCGAACACATAAGCTGATTAACCATGGAATGTAGTGAGGCATCTCGAAGTGATTTTCTGAAGCTTTAGTTGTTCGGGAACTCGTTAATGGGAATCACCTTTACATGGTATATTAACCTACTAGCCAATGCGGTCTAAACTTGGGTTGAGATGGAGAAAATATTTCACATGCAATTCCATCGAATTGAGTTGAAAGTATCTATGGTTGACCTCTCCAAATTAAGATAACTGCGAATAGTTTATTGCCCTTTTTAAGGGCTTCAGGAATCACTACCTAGTTATTCTACCTGAGGCCGAGTTTGCTATGTTGACCGTAGAAGGCATGCACTTTGAGCTTCGAAGGCATCCACTTTGGAGACCCATTCAAGTTGTCAACTATGGAAACCAAATATGAGTGAATCCTCTGAAAAGAACAACGGTGGATAACTTCATCCAAAAGAACCTATTATATGGACCTGAACTATGATATGGTCGTAGCAGACATAGTTCTCGCATGGATGGATGAAGAACACGACGCATGCTTTTAGATAGTTGTGAACAAATTAGTCAATGCATGGTCATGTGAGTGCTTGGACCTAAGAAGGGTAAAATACGGATCACTGACCGTGGTAAGCCTGAGAAAGGGCACCCTTGAGGTCTACAGGCTTTATACATTCAACATCTCCTAGGCTGAGAAAATATTTGATACCTTCTTGAGTCCAAGTTTATCAAACTTCTTGCCAACCAAAAAGTCTCGTAGCGCGAGGATCTAAATAAAGGAAACTACTGTAAATGACATAACATTAGGCGACACTCAACTAAAAATTGCATTGTGTTCAGAAACCTAGTGCAGGAGCATAAAAAGGGATTACTCAAATTTCTTAAAATGAAGAAACATATGATGGAAGTCGATGCTTTTCATATCAGGGAACGATTGATATCAACATAATTCAGGTGGACATTTCAGGGGTCAACCATCCCAACAAGAAGCAGATTGAACCGCTGCATAACCTATCAAAGCAAGGCTATAACGTCCTGGATTTTCACTATTTTGAATTTCTAAAAATTCTTAAGTTTTTTTTACGTAATTAACTTATATTATCACTTAATGACCATTAACACTCAATGTTAATTTATATACGGGTGGTACCAGTAAAGAACCGAACAAGTCGGATTAATCAACCGTAGGAAGCCAACGAGCCCGCCCGATCACTTGAACATCAAGTTTAGCCCCATAATTTACTCACACAGGGCCCAAATCTAAGCGACTCGTCGTTAACTAATCAAGACAATCATAACCAAATTAAAGATCTAACCGAAGCCGAGTCAAATAAGGCACGGATTTTGACTAATACACCAAATCAGCCCCGTTACTCTTTTAGCCTAAAACCGACGGTTTAGAGTAATCATGACCAAATCTCCACTTTTACTAGTTATAAATAGGTCACACTATGAACATAGTCAATCCAAACCCTAATCATTGCCCATGAGAAATCTCAATACCTAATTCATTCCAGAAATGTCCAAATTTTCCGAACAAGCTAGCTCTAGACCGCTCGTTAGTGGACCACTAGTTCCAAAACTTTATAATAATGTCCGTCTTACTGGGCTCGACGTCCATCGCGAGAGTCGGACCTAGGTAGTATTCAGAACTGCTCAACTTGAGACAAAGGACGAGTGCATGAGAAATGCAAATACCCTAAAGAAGAAGCTGAAACTTAAGTGAAATGGGTCGTCGACTCTTATGTAAAGTTGAGGATTTTGGATTGTCGATTTACGACTAAACTTCACACATAGAGTAAGGACATTTCCCTACTCATATCCATATAGCCGCGGCCCCGATCGACCATCGGTACCGTTGAACAGACTTTTAACTATATCTGTCGATCGACGCATCCAAATGGCAGGCTGATCATGTCCATACGTAGATCATCGTTAGGGCTAACTATCTTACGGTGTATATCAATATGTATGCCCCATAGTGGGCCTTAGAGGTTAGAAAGACACCCCCATAGGGCTAGTATAGTAAAAACCTAGCCCTTGGGGCCATTTACACCAAATCTGGCACTATATAAGGGTTTCATTTGGGCACCCCTCTCCCCATACAAATTTATCTTATAAGAAAGAAAGGGATAAAGGGAGAAGAGAAAGAGGAGAAAAGAGGAGAAAGTGAGAGGGAGAGTTTGAAAGCATGAGGGTTTGTGCACCTTCACCCTCTCATCTCCTCTATAGTAATATTGTCCTTCATTGGTGTCGATTCGACAACGATTAAAGGTAAGTATTGAGTTATGTTTGTAGGTTTAGGTCTTCTATTTAATTCCTTCCAATTCTTACAAGCTTGTATGCTTATTTAGGCATTTCAACGATGATTTTCTAACACCCTAACCCTACGGGCGCCGTGAATCGAGCGGTTCGTCACAAGGTGCGGACTATTATCCTTAGGTGGCCTAACACCAATTTTACTATGAGTTAAATGATTATGAGTGTTAGGATGATGTGCTTGAGTAACCTATAGGGAGAACCTAGTTAAGACCCTACATGATAGGTCCCCCCTAAATTCCATGAAATGATTAAATGTTGTTTATTTGTTCTTGAACATGATTAGGTTTAATTTTCGTGTGGCACGTTCATCCCATATATGATTTTAGTATAACCTTCCTTGTTGCATGTATGATTGCATAAAATCCTTGTTGTATGTTGTGCTTGCATAAATCCTTGTTGTATGTTGGTGCTTGCATAAACCCTTGTTGTATGTTTGTGCTAGCATAAATCCTTGTTGTATGTTGTGCTATGAATGATATATAACTCTTGATCCTTTCAGTAACCCATCACAACACACATGCACATTAATTTCGTATTTTTGTTAGTACATGCATTGTAGAAAAATCTGAATTTTTGTTAGTAGATGCATGACTTCACTTGTGTAGAAGATGAATCCTGAATTGTTAAAATATTATTGAATATCATCAAACCCCTAGGTTGGTTAAGGAGCTGAGGTGGGAGAAGGTGGTCCCGTTGGTAGGACCATCCTTCGGCTAAACAAGCGGATTTGGGCGGATGCGAATGGGCGACAGTAGTTGGACTACATGGGTCGCTTGTACTCGATGTCGTTCGTCACGTACTCGCCCGAACTCGCACGGTCTAGTTCACCTACTGACCAACCACGTTTGTTAACCATGTCTGCTCACGCTTGTATGGAACCTGGAACACCCTTCAACCATTGAAGCCTATTGATAACCATTCGAAACCAATCCACAGATTCGAAAGCCAGGTATGGTAGAATGTGACACTATGTTCGAGTTGTCGGCCTACGTTAGGGTGACGCGCATCCCCATAGTGACCTCGTGCGATCCCTCTTCTCAGCACTCCCCATGTGCTTGAAATCGGAGATGAAGAACCTGATGGGATCAAGGATTGCGGGGTCCTGGCCTCGTACATTGAGGGGCCTTGGCCTCGCAACCAGTTGAGGGCAATGATATGTGGGGTGTACCAGTTTTCCCAATCTGCTGGATGAACGGAATTAATTAAAAACTCGGCTAATACATTATTCACGCATCGATTAGTTAAGATTTGGCGACTCGGCAGTTGAAGTCGCAATGAGGGAGTGTTGGTCATGCGCAACCGTGAAACGAAGTCACTCTAGGGAGTGTTGTTGCGAGGTCATGTATCATATCATAATACATACATTTACATTAACAAGACTAGTTAAGGATCTGTGAATGTATGTCTTTCATTAAATTCATCATATAATTGATGCTTGTTGTAACTTAAGGTTAATAGTAACCACTGAGTTAGCTACTCACTCCCACTCTGGGACGGTGTTTTAAAACACCAACCAGACCCTTTACTAGATGCAGGTGAGGCGAGCTCGACGAGCCGAGCGAGATGAGCATGGATGAGGAAGAGGAGCTTCCTACTTCCAGCTTATGGGTGGATCACCGTAGACTGTGTGGGTTGATTATGGGTTGTTAAGCTGTGGATTTAGTGCACCATTTCTTTTTGACATTTATTTTATAAAATTTTTGGACGACGCCTTGTGCGACTCGTTTGATGTTCCTGTAGACTTGTATTTCTTAGCTGCATTTCTTTCAGTAGATTAATTATGCTTGTGGTTTATATTCCAGCCGATTCCTATATTGTCATTTAAACTGATTTATGTACAAATCACCATAATTAGGATACAAGCGACACCCGAAAATTTGGAGGCCGAGTTCCTACACGGCCCCTGGAAACCTGGGGTGTTACAAAGGCAGACCGATTAAGGGCACCTATCATCTACAGACTGAGACAAAGTAATTATTGTCTTTCACCAAGGTTACTTCCGAATGGTCAACGATTGTCACGATCGAAAGGGCTACTAGTCCAGTCCTATCTCCATATGAAAAGACCGAAGGGTCATAAATGTGACTAGAACTTTGTGTTGATTGATGTCTTAAATCAGCAAATCAACAAATTTGTCGAAGACAACTTGATACCATCGACCAGACTTTGATTTCATCAAAGGTTGCTCGATGCCATAAAAAAAAATGAAAAATTTATGTTTTATCGCTGGAACGTTTTGGTGTTTAGTTCGATGACATCAAAGATGTTCGATAACATCGAAATGTCATCAATTGATGGCGCAGAACTATGCAGAGTTGCGTAAGTATGTGATTTGTTTTCTATTTCAATTATGATTCACGTAGAGGCTATATATATGGATGTAATTAGAAATAGAGTGTATCTCAAAGCTTTTTAATTCGTTCCAAAGGATTTTAAGGGCTTGTAAGAGAGATTCGAGGTTTGTTGGAATTGAGTAATCTCTATCTCTTATAATTTTCTGCTTTCATAGTGCATTACTATCGCTTTGTGCCGTAGTTTTTTTTTCTCGAAAGGGTTTTTCAACATTAAAATTTGAAGTGTTTGTGATTGGACTTGGTTGTGCGATTGAAGTACTTTTCTTGATTCATCTCTTGTGTTTCCGCAGTCCCCCAACGAGTGGTATTAAAGATAAATGTTAGGGCACAGTTTGAATCTAAAAGCATAGTATCAATGGCTTTTAATCCTAAGTTTGATATTGAGAAATATTTTAGAAAAAATAATTTTGAACTATGAAATATCAAGATTATTGGTCTCCTAGTTTAGCAAGGATCTGATGATGCACTCCTTGAGAAGTAGCTAGAATCTATGACAGATGATGAATGAAACAAGATGGATAAGAAAGCGAGAACCTCTATCCAATTATGTCTAATGTATGAGGTCTTTTACAATGTCATGAGCAAGAAAACCGCATTAAGTACATAGGAAAAATTAAAGGACATTTACGCGAAGAAATCTCTTGAGAATCATCTGTACTTAAAGTTGCAATTGTTCAATCTAAAGATGGCAGTGGGGGCTGATGTTGAGGCCCACATTAGTAACTTTAATAAGATTATTTGTAAATTGCTGGATGTGGAAGAAACGATAAAAGATGAAGATTAGACATACATCTTGTTGACCTCTCTCCTGGCTTTATATGAGTCATTTAAGGACTCGTTGTGCACTAGTAGATTGACCATTAGTATTGATACTATTATCTCAGTCCTTCAAGGAAAGGTAGTGAGAAAGAAAAGCGGTGACGTGGGTGCATCTACTGACGCATTGGTTACGAGGGGACGAAATTCTGAGCAGGACAATGGATCTTCTCGATCGAGATCTAAATCAAAGGACAATAGCAAATGGAAGTTGAAGTGTTGGAACCGTGGGACGTCTGAGCACATGATGAAGGATTGCACAAATCCTAAAGTTAAGAAAGAGAACTCAGAGCCTTCTTCTAGCCATCAAGCTTGGTTTTGATCGTGTCCTTAAAGTTTCAATGGGGGCACTGCATTCATGAAGGCACGGAACAACGGAAACATTTATAGGTTGATTAAGAGCACTTTATCGAATGAAGTTGCACTGTTTGCAGTGGATTCCATGTCTGCACGTATGTGGCATGGACGCTTGGGCTAGATGAGTGAGCGGGGCATGAAGGTACTTTCTGATCGTTGTTTAATTCGAGCTTTTAAAAGTTTTGATTTAAGTATATGTGAGCATTGTATATATGATAAACATTTAAGATTATCTTTTAAATATAAAAACATGTATGTAAGGATGTTTTTTATTATGTGCATTCTGATGTATGGTGACCATTGTTCGTGATTTCTGGTGGAGGGTCGTCATAGTTCATCATGTTCATTTACGACTATTCCAAAAAGGTATGTACTTATTTATAAAAAATAAATCTGATGTTTTCACCAATTTCAAGCAATAGAAGGCAATGATGAAAAAACCGTTAGGGCAAAAGGTGAAGGTGTTAAAGACATGTAACAGTAGGAAATTCACTTCTTGATAATTCAATTAATAATGCGATGATGATGGGATCGTAAAGCACAACACAGTGTGTCATGCACCTAAGCAGAACGGTATGACTAAGCAGATGAATCAAACTCTCTTAGAGAGGGCTCGATGCAAGATTAGTGATGCTAGGTTAGGCAAGGACTTGTGAACTGAGGCCATTAATATGACTTATTACTTGGTGAATCCGTCCCATTCTACAGATATTGAATGTAAGATTCCCAATGATTGTGCTCTACAAGATAGATGGTTTAAATTGGCCAACCGATCATAATGGTGGGCCATTGATCGAATAAAATTGCATTCATCTGTTCGAAATGGATGTTGGCAGAAAAGAGAGAGGAAAACTCTCATTTTTTGGAGAAGCTCAGGTCAAACTTGGTTTGACTTGAATTCGAGTTTGGTGTGACGTGACTATGCATGGGTTGTGCACACACACACCCAAAGTAGGGTCCATAGTGATGATTAATTAAATACACTCTGTCCATTCGACTTGAATAGTCCTGTTAAGCCACCAAACTAAAGATGGGGTAGATTCATAGCTTAGGTGGGCCATGCTCTATAAATTTTGAGTCCTATTGTTGATTCATGTCAATCAAACGGTTAGATCAATTATTTATCTAATCATTAGTGATTTTTAGAATTTCTAGCCTTGCCTAAATGAAAATCCTTAGTAGATTTGGTGATCTTAGGCCCATTTGTTATGATCAAGTGATGGATTGATAAACTAAATATGGTGACCCAATAAATAGTTGCTTCAATGCTTGAAAGGGCAACCCAATGTACATTTTGACAATTAATCATTAATCCCAAACAATCCAATGGTTGAATTTGACTTAAATTTCTAGTTTAGAGTCATATGACTATTGAAAGGCATTTAACTAATGATTAACAACAATTTAACAATCGAATTATTTCCCGATCTGCTCTTTGATGTTTCTAAACGTCCCCAAGCTAATATGAATAAACTTTAATGAAGTTTGTTTTTTTTTTTTTTTTTTTTTTTTTAACAATTTGGTGGTTATATTGTGTAATTAAGTGTTAAATCATCCCACGAAAAATTGTGGATCCAATGAAAGATGGATCTCATGATTCGAACTTCTAAATATAATATGAACTGCTAAATTTATCTATCAGGGAGATTGGAATACTGAAAATAGGCTTCTTTGACGATGTGATTGTCCATCTAAAAAATTAAGGATGAATAACTTGATTTAAGGATTGAGATTTCTTCTAATAGTCAGATTTAAAGTAGAATGGAGCTGAACATATAAGAAATATAGATTTAAATTACTAAATTAGGTCTACATGGTAACACACGAATACTAAAAATACGGAGTATTACAAGGTCTCACCTTTGGACGTAGTTAAAAATTAGATCTAAAAGTTCAGCCATGTGATGGACAGGTTAGGTTGGGTCTAGTCAGGTCCAATTAATTTTAATAATATAATTATATAATTAAAATATAATGATGATTAATCTATCAACTAAAGTCGTTGAGCCACAACCATGTAAGAGACTCTGTTTACACACCATGCACGCGTCAAAGCGTTGTCAAAGTGTTACATGTGTGCAATCTAATCCAATCGAGGACTTGAATTTGATCTGATTCGAGTTTGGATCTCCATGCAAGACTGTAAAAAGGTTAGCCCAGGTAGGATTACTATTAGAGCTGGGCATCGGACCGAGTCGAATCAGATTCGGCCTAACTCGACCAGGTCTGAGTTCTGCATGGCCTAACCCAAACTCGGTCAGAACCAGGACTGAGTCTGGGTCCTCTGACCTAATCCGATCCTAAACCCCACTGACCTGGACTGATCTGAGTCAGACTCGGTAAGGAAAGCTGAGTCAGATCGGATTGGCCCAGGTTCGGATCGGGTTTCCCACAGAGAAGAAAAGGAAAAACAAGATCACACCCAAGAAATTCAGACAAAAGATGAGAGAGAAAGATAGGTAGAGAGAGAGAGAGGAAATCAAGACATTTCCAGACCTAAATCTATGGATCGTTGAACTCTAGACAAAGGGACTTCACCCATTTAAAAGAACCCCATGAAAATTGAGAGAAATAAACAGCACTCTGGGATTTTGAAGTTCGAACTAGAGCACTGTCTCTCGCATAGAATGGGGAATGGGAAAGGAAAAAAAAAAATAGAGGAACTAATGGCTTCTTCTTTTTTTTTTTTTTTTCCAGATACATCCAACACTGCGAAGTTTTGAAAACTGATGGAGCTCATTTTTCAACTGTTCAAAAAAGAAAGTAAAAACAAAAAAAGATAAAAGATAAAAAAGGTATCCGAAACTACAAAAATGACAAAAAGAAGATAACAGAAAATTGCAAATACACAAAATCAGAAAAATTAATTACTAGATTCAAATTGCACTAACTGAAACAGGCAGAAGCATCTAGGAAACAACAAACGAAATTCCAACTATTTAAAAAATAAATAAATAAAATCAATCTTTAGAAAATCAGGTTTTTCGAAGGGATGTTATGAATACAGAGAGACGCCAAAAAAAAGAAGAGACTTTTTCAATGGATTTTCAGTATTCAAAACAGGTGTCGGGTTCTGGTACCCATCTAATTCTTCTCCAGTTACATATTCAGAACAAAGAATCACACCTATGCAATTCCAAAGCTTACCTGATTGAGGTTCCCTAACATGGATTTTCAGTATTCACACCCGGGCATCGATCGTCTGTCGTTCGGGTTGGGTTAGGCCGTTAGGATAAGAAAAGAGGGTAAAGGGAGAGTTGCTGTAAAAACGGGTAGGGTAAGAAAAGAGGGGAAAGGAAAAGTTAGGGTAAAAAAAAAAAAAAATTTAATTTATACTGCCCGCTCACCCGCTCGGGTCGGGTCTGTTCTGTTCGGGTCGGGTCGGTCCGGACAAAGGTCTATCCGGACCCGACCCGAAAAACAAACGGATCTGAACATTCAAACCCGATCAGGCCTAATCTTGGCCGTTGGTTCTATTCGGAACGGGCCGGATTGGGTCTGATCGGGTCGGATCTGGCGGAATGGGTAAGAAATGCCCACCTCTAATTACTATAAACCCGATTGCAACCCGATCCGTTGATAGCCTCCATCTAGAGGATTTTCTGGAGAAAAAAAACCAGTAAACAGAACTTTCTATTTACATGAAAATGCTTCAAAAAAAAATGGTAATGATTGTCCAATTCATTTGACTTTTTGGCTCTGACCCACCTAACACTCAATTAGATGATTTGCTTGGATCTTGTAGCATGACAGGTGTGCGAAATCTAATCAATGATAAAGAACATGAATGCATAAACATTCCTCTTGGCAGACCTTAATGTACAATCTCCACTTAAGGTTTTTTAGGAGCTTTGTATTGAAATGGATTAGAATCCAAATCACAATTATACTGGAATGAAGGTGATTTCAAATCCTTGGTTATGTTTGGCAGCTTGTAACTGGAATCCAAACTTTTCATTTGAGAGCTTGTATTTGGAATACATTAAAATTCTTTGTATATTTAGAGGACATGAATTTGATTAACTAATTCAGCTTTAATACCCCTAATGAGTATACATATATGATATTTGATAAATTGATTGTAATAAGCTCATTGAAAAATATACTCTGACCAAAAAATGAAAAAAATAAAAATGAAAATTCAGCCCTAGGTGGGCCACAAAAGTAACGATCACAAATGAGTGACTTACCAATGTTTTTTAACCGTCCATTTAGACGGCTAATGTGTGGATAGTTTGGATCATCCTATTGATGTGAGTTTAGAGATGCAACTGATAATTGGATTTGTTTAGGTATCATTAGCATGCCAGACGTATAGCCTAGCAACACCTTTGTCACATGTGATCTCCAGCCTTTAAAAAGAAAGGCACAAAAAGCCATTTCACTCCAATTACACCTGAAGTGATTCAGCAAAAACTTGGAATCCTCTCATCTCTAAAATAGAGAAATGCAAGAAAGATATCTAATCTACTTTCTCTATAAAAAGCATAGCTAAATCATTTGCAATATCAGATTCTTATTAATCAAACATGACAGATTTAATTTCTTCATGCAAAAAGATGTGGGGACGGTAGATCAAGTTGTAATGCCCTTTCAATAACTACACCATTGATGCAAAGTACATATTCTGTAAATGTAGAATGAGAAAAAAGGAAAAGAACTATAAAGTGCTCAACTTGAGAATCAATAATATCAAATTGTTTGTCTGGTGGGTCCCATCATTTATGGCCCAGGTCCCATTACGACAAATCTCCCAAGTTGGAAAATCCTAAATATTAAATATGGCCGCCCAGGCCCCATTTATAAGAAAGAAGATAATGTAATGGTTTAATTCCAACCCTAAATATTGAATATGGCCCATGACCCATGATGAAGAATCTCCTGGGTTGGAAAATCCTGACTATTGAATATGGCCCAGGCCCTATTTATAAGAAAGATGATCATGTAATGGTTTAATTCCAACCCTAAATATAGGTTGGATAATAGACAATTATAAGAAAGAAGATAATGTAATGGTTTAAAATGTCTTACATTAATCACTCGGTGAGGAGTCTCAAACACAAGAACTCCCACTCTGATACTACTTTGATGGTGGATAACTAACCACTTGCTCTAAAAGCTCAAATTGATATAAAATGGTAAAACGATCCCTTTTATCTCTGACGCAGGGGAGGACGTGAGGTCGAGCACCGTCTTCCTCAAGAGGATAAATATTCCGAATCCACGGAACTTCTCTGGACTCCTCACAGAGACTTCTCGAATCCACGAGAAAAGAGAGCAGAAAATAGAAATAAATTCTAAATAAATTCGAAATAGATTAATTAATCATTGATCATGCTCTAATGTGTCTCCTTACACTATTAATAAAGAAAAAAAATAAACTAAAATTCGTAATTACCAAAAATAGCAAAATTCTAACTCTAATAAAAATCCTAATTCTAATACAACTCTTCTAAAGCCTAATTTCTAAAAATAAAAATTACAAATAAACTTTCTCTAGAAGAGTCCTAGTATAACTAAAACTTATTTCTATAAGGAAAGAAAATCTAAAACTCTAAAAAATATCAAAAATTCGGAATTACTAAAAATAGTAAAATCTTCCTAAAAATTCGTTTTTGAGCTGAAAGCGCGTGTTTTTTGACGAAACGGACAGATGCGACCCACCTTGTGGGCGGTTCACCTCAATGGCCCGTTTCAGTAAAGATTGATAGCTTGTGCGCCCCGTAACGATACCCGGATCAAAAGTTATAGTCAATTTACGGTTCACCTTCTTTTGGCCCAACCATGCTAGGAACGTATCTGTGACACGTTCTACATCAATCTCATAGCCCAAGCCTCACATCCCAAGGGTTAGGTTCGAATGTCATTCACTTGTACATATATATAGCCAAAATGTGACATGTAAAATGTGTATACAGATAGACGACATGGATAAATGCATGCATTAATGTGGGGCCCACATGTGTAGTGGATTTCAAAGTTCACGGAATTCCTGCATGGGATCAAATGCAATTCCACGGGACTAAATGCAATTCCATTCCACCTAATTAATCCCAACCATTCCCATCCTTTTCCATCCTTTATTTCCAAATGTTGGATGGAACTGAAGGGACCAAATGCAATTCTATCCCACCTAATCCCATATAATACTCTGCACCATGGTGTGTAAGTTCTGCGCTGGCCAGAAGTCTAATTTGTTGTTGTTTGTATTAATGAATTAGCAGCACCAGCAAATTTTTTTATTTTTTATTATTTATTTATTTTTTTGTTGCTCCTTTCTAGATGTTTTTAAAAAAAGAAAAAAAGAAAGAAGAAAGTTAAGCTCCAATGGCTAACGATATTTTGTGATTTGGTTTGGAGTCGGGGAGCAGATTCCCTACACTTCCCAGCTTCAGGAATTCATGTGTACACGCCATCCGTCTTTTTGCCAGTTTCTTGATCTGCAGTGCTTGTGTGTCGAAATCACTACAGTAGAAAGCTAGGTAGGGCCACGTTGATTTTTGTTAGAAATTCACTTGTCCATCCGTTTTTACATTTCATGTTCGGAGACGAGTCGAAGAATGAAACGGATGGAAAACACAAGTGAGCCACATGGCAGGAAAAAGTCAGGAACGGAAATGCCTACGGCTGAGGGCCCAGGCCCCTATCAACAGGCTTGGGCCGTACCCAATCAACGGTGATGATTGACCGTTAAAAGCTTCCTGTGGGCCACAAAATTTTTGGATCAAGCTCTTCATTCAAGTCTGTGTGACCTCAATTGTTGGAAATCCATCTGGGATATACCAACATGTGTAAATTCCATCTGAGATATAACAACATCAAACAAATCCATCAATAGATATACCAACAACAAAAAACCATCTGAGATATACCAAAAAATCCATCTCATATATACCAACATCTGTAAAACCCACTGAGATATACCAACATAAGAAAATGCAATAATATATATACTAACAACAGAAAAAACTATCTGAGATATACCAGAAAAATCCATCTGAGATATACCAACATGTGTAAAATCCATATGAAAGATTTATACACACTGAAAATCTAGCAATAGATATACCAACAACAGAAAATCCACCTCGGATATACTAGAGAATCCATCTTAGTTATACCAACAACAGAAAATCCATCTTAGATATACCTACAACAGAAAATCCAGCAATAGATATACCAACAACAGAAAATCCACCTGAGATACACCTACGCAAAACCATTTGAGATATACCAACAACAGAAAACCCATCTGAGATATACCAACAACAGAAAATCCATCAAATGAAGATGTTAATCGGATGCATGCAATGAAAGGCAACAACAATAGGATGCGAAGATCAATATATATGACTCATTGACTGAAAATCCACCCCCGCATATATTAGAACTCCAAACGAAGCCGTCACAGCCAACGACACAAGCTAACTCCATATCAGAGGGCCTGTCTCGTCGGTGACGAAGCCGCATACATCAGATGCATGCAAAACCACCTCATCCCTCTCAGGCGCAACAGAAATCAGGCCTTACTGGAACATGTAAGACAAATCGAGGTTTATTCATGGAATTTGGGCGAGAAAGAGGACCTACCTCCACCCGAGAACATCGTCAGTTCGCGATGGCAGCGCCGGCTCGACTGAAGACGACCATCGCGACCTGATGGTGGTTCTTATAACCCCATTTCGCGAAAATAATCCTCTCCCGCCAAATCGTAACATCTGAAAACCCATTCGGATGTGTCCGTACGATGGACATCGGGCGTGAGAATGATAGGGAGAAAAAATCCCGATCCAGCTTCAAATTAGCGGGATTTCGCAGTAGGTACCACCGAAAACCCCCCGAATCCAGCGAGAAATCCAACCGAATCCAACGGATTTTCTCACCCATCTTCAGTCCATCGCCCGTCCAAACAGACGGCTATACGGACGTTGTGGGATTCGAGTAGCCTATCCCACCTAATATAAGTTACTCCAGCGTAGGCCACCCGTCCAAACACGCCCTAATTGGTTAGGTCATACCTAGCTAGTCCGCTCTAGAGAGGTAGAGGAGTACTTGTGTCGGAAGCTAGGTGAGACCGTCGTGGTGTTTGTGAAAGATCCACGCCGTTTATCCTTTTTGCCTTATCATGTTAGCACATATCCAAAAATTTAATGTGGATCACATCATAAGGTGTGTGTTATATCTAAACTGTCCATCCATTTGGCCAGCTCGTCTTAAGGCTTGAGCCAAAAAATAATACAATTCTAAATATCAAGTGGACCATACTGTAAAAAACAGTGGGGGATTGAACGTCTACCATTGAAACCCTTTCGGGGGTCACAAAAATTTTGGATCAATATGATATTTGTTTTTCCTCTTCATCCAAGTCTTTGTGACCTTATGAACAGATTGGATGGAAAATAAACCTTATGGTGGGCCGTATGAATGTTTTAATAGTAAAAATCATTATCCCTACTACTATTTGTGGTGTGGTCCAGTTAATCTTTGGATATGATTCATTTTTTGGATCATGCAATAAAATGATCTCGAAAATGGATGAACGGTGTAGATATAACACATACATTATGGTGGAGTCTACAGAACTTAGTGATGTGAGTGAGGTTAGTGGTGTGCACCCAACATTAGATTTAGATAGATACCAAGAGAGGATCGGTTGAAATCTTTATTAATGCAAGCACATTTTTTGATGTAAAAATTAAAACAAGAGATGAAAAATTCAAATAAAAATCTGACTTTAAAATATAGTATTTGAAATATAATATCACTTAATACAATCTAATATATTATGAAAATGTAGATTAAATGTGTAAATTTCTCCGAGGAACACAATGATTCCAGACTTTCGAAGGAAACTTCTGAAAAGTCCTTGACTAGAAATCGCTGGCAAATGTTAGGAAGCCGATTACGTCCGAACCCAATCGAGTAAAAAGACGTTCTACCAGAGTTCCTGCGAGCATACTGTTGCGTATCTGTTTATGCATGCTATCCATTTATTTTCTATGATCATTTTAAGATATGAGCCCAAAAATAAAACAGATCCAACGCTCATATGAACGATATGAAATAGTGAGCTTGGTTACATTGCGTAAAGCATTAACGGTAAGATGCATTAAATGCAAGAGTTATTTCTAGTGTGGTCGACTTAACCATTGAATATATACTTCATTATTAGGCTTATAAGTTATAATGATCTGAGAAAATGGATGGACGGCTTAGATAAACAGATACATCATGGTGGCCCCCCACAGTAGCCCTCCTCGTATACTGTTCAATGGGGCTCGGATTAGGGCTGAAAGTTGGGCGGGTTCAACCTGACCGACCAGTGACTGACCCGACATTGGGTTGGGCTCAGGCAAGATGTATCGAGTCCGATCTCGAAGTTGGGCTATACAGACACCAACCTAATAAAACTTGGGTGGGCTTGGGGTGAGGTCTCGGGTTGCCCGATTGAACCCGGACCCGATCAATATATATGTAAGTTACTTACAAATTACAATTGAGTGTGGATCATCAGTGTTGAAGGCACAAGAAATTTTAGTGTCTTCGAGTTTCATTGGTACATATAGATTGTATGTCACACAAAACGTCTTTTAAAGGAGTAGTTGTCTTATATTTTAACTTGTTTGTTTAGAAAAAAAATGAAATTCTTTACAATAAATAACTACATATATTATTAATAAAATAAGTGTGTATTGAAATATAAAAATGAAAAAAATGATATATACAAAAAAATAGTGTGTATTGAAAATAATAGCTTAATGTAATAGCAAAAATATTAGCGTGTATCAACCCACCAACCCGACTAACCCGACCGAGCCTACTTGGGTTGGGCTTGGGTTGAGAATTTCCCACCCGGGGGTTGGGTTGGGCCGGGCCGACTTTCAGCCCTATCTCGGATGCAAATCTGCTTCCCGAAGCTCATGGGACGGGTCATTGTCAGAATTTTTTATACTTCGTGCGGGGACGCGGATTGCGTCCTACCAATCCCTGGCAGGGCTCTGTGGGGCCCACAGTGATGTAAGTGTTCTATCCATGCCGTTAATCACTTTTATCGGACTATTTATGATATTATCTTAAAAATGATGTCAGATCCAGTGGACCACACCAAAGGAAACTGCGGTGATAATGACAACCACCGTTGAAACCTTTCTAAGGGCCACTGTGATGTTTTTTTTTACTATCCAACTATTAATAAGGTCATGTAGACGTGGATGAAGTGAAAACACAAATATAAGCTTGATCCGAAACTTCTCCAACTCCCAAGAACTTCTTAATGGTGGAAGTTCAGTCCCCCACTTTGTGGTTCAATTAAGATTCGAACCTGCCACATTTTTTTTGGATCATATTTGAAAATGATATCAGAAAAATGATGAACGGCGTGGATAAAACACTTACATCACGGTGGGCTCCACAGAGCCCTGCCTGGACGGATTACCGTCCGGGCGGGGGTAGGACGCAATCCGCGTCCCTCCATGCGGTACTAGTTGATTCGGCCACGTAGCTGTTAGACGGAAAAGGACTATGCGGTGTGACACACACCGTGGTGTGTTGACGTCACCAAGTACCGTAAGAAATCGGATTGCGTACTGAGTTACTCAGCAGGCTCTTATCGCACTGAGTAAATTCAGTTGGGCGCACCTTGAATGTATGTAGTCTATCTACACCTTCCATCCATTTTTCCATCTAATTTAAGGGGTTGAGCACAAAATTAAAGAATATCCAAAGATCAAATGACTCATACCAGAGTAAACAGTGGGGAAAATTATTTCCACCATTGAAATCTTTCTACGCACCTAAGTGATTTTTATTTATCATCCAACCTGTTTATAAGATCGTAAAGACATTGATAAATGGAAAAAACAAATATAGGCTTGATCTAAAGCTTCGGAGGTCCCCAAGATTTTTTCAAAGGTAGACGTTCAATTCAACTGTTTCCTGTGGTGTGATCCATTTAAAAATTATATATGCCTAATTTTTAGAATCAAGCCCTAAAATTATTTTTTAAAATGGATGGACGGAGCAGATCAGATATATAAATCATGGTCGACCTCTCAGAGTTTACTCACTATACATGCAATCCGCTTCCGTTCTGTAAGCCTTATGTCATATATCTACACTATCCATCTATTTTATGATATCATTTCAGGGAATAGAAGCAGATTCGAAGCTTAGGAGGACCACACCACATAAAGCTATCATTGAACACTTGTCGGGGGCACAGAAGTTTTGGATCAATCTGGTATTTTTAATTTTATTTTTAATTTTTTTTAATTTTTTATTTTTTTACTTCATGCAGATTAGGGTGACCTCATGAGCAGTTTGGATAACAAATAAACATAACGGTGGGCCGCAGGAAGGTTTCAACGGTAGGAATCATCGTCCCATTGATTTCTTTTTATGGTGTGGTCCACTTGAGCTTTTGATCTGCCTAATTTTTGGGCTCATTAACTAAAATAATCTCCCCAAATGTATGGACGGTGTGGATATAACACATTTATCATGTTGGGTCCTTAGAACTTGCGTTAGCTCGCTGGTGTGCGGCACACCACCGAATCTACTTCCGTTCATAAAGATGGGCAGATCGGGAGAAGCCTTCAGTCATCCGCAAAACAAAGCAAAGAAGCAGTAGCTGCCCTAAATTTATTTTATTTCCAATCTTGCCATTTCGATGGCCATTCCCAAGAAAAAGTCCCGGTCTGCGACCAAACAGGCACCGGCCAAACCCGATTTGGACGTATACTCTATCATGTCCAGGTTAGTCATCTGCTCTCTCACCATCAACACTGCGATCTCAGCCGTCCGATCACGTGATCCATGGGACTTGGCCTTCGTGCTCTCCGTCTATGTACTGATGATGCTGGTTTTATTGTGCGTGCACGTGTACTATAGAAGGAAATAAAATTCTGAGAAGAGGGAAAGATGAAGATTCTTAATTATATGAGCGTCGGTGACGGCTCTGAAGTTTATGGTGTGGGCCATGGCTACCGTGATCTTCATATTCATCTAACTTACCAAGACCAACAACCGTTATGGTAAGTCCTGCGATGGCTCGTCTTTGCTTGATGCTCGCGTTTCCTTGTGGTTGATTGACTGTTGTTGTTGTTGAATTCGCGTTTCCTTGTGGTTGTTTGCCTTTTACCTTTTTTTGTTGTAGAAGCACCAAAAAAAAATTCCTGATTTAGTTTGGGGTGGGGGAACGGATTCCCTACACCGACCAGCTTCAGGAATCCATGTTTACGCGCCGTCCGTCTTTTTTGCGGGAGCGGATTAGGTGGGACCCGGATCCACCGAGTTGGGTGGGACACTGACTGTGGGGTCCACTGTGATGTATGTGACTACATCCACACCGTCCATCAGTATTTAAAAGCTTATTTTAGAGCATGATGTTAAAAAATGAAGCTGACTCAAATCTTAGGTGGATCACACTACAGGAAACAGTCGTTATTGAATCCCCATCATAGAAAAACTTCGTAGATTCCACCGAAATGTTTATTTGCTATCCAACTAGACCGGTCTAGCCCCGAACGGGCATTTCTATGGGTGGGCCTACCGTGATCTATCTGTTTATCCAAGCCGTCCATCCTTTTCTCGTATTATTTTGAGGCATGAGCAACAAAAAATTGAGGCAGATCCAACGCTCAAATGGATCACACTACATATGACTCATGCATTTAATGCAACTGGCAATTTAATGCTTTATGCATTTAATACAACCAAGCTTATTATTTGGTGTGGTCCACTTGAGTCTTGGATCCGCCTTTTTTTTTGCTCATGCCTTAACATAATTGAGAAAAGTGATGGACGGCTTGGATAAACAGATACATCATGGTGGGCCCACCCACGGGACACAATCCGCGTGCCACGTACACCTGAATGAAGAGACCACACAAATATTACTACCGTTCCTGTACTATGATCGCTATGGGCATTGGTTGGTGCTCTGTGGGCCTCACCGTGATGTATGTGTTTCAATCATGTCCTCTACCTATCTTTCCATATCATTTTATGGCATTAACCTAAAATAATAATAAGGTAGATCAAAATCTCAAGTGGACCAACACAACATTGTAATTGAACTCTATTAAAACTTCTTAGAGTACACAAGTTTCGATCAAGTTGAATTTATTTTTTTCCTTCATCCAGTGAATATGACCTAATTAATTAACAGATTAATGTCAAATAAACACTACAATTGGTCGTAAAAGTTTTAAAGGTGGACATTACATCAATACTGTTTCCAGTGATATGGTCCGCATGAGATTTAGATCTACCTCATTTTAGGATTAAGCCCTAAAATGATCTTTAAAAATGGATGATGGACGGTGTGGATAAAAACACAAAAATCCCGAGACACGGATTTCCTGCCGAAGCCTTTAGCTGCTCTGGAATGTTAGGTGGGGCCCACCGTGATATTTGTGAGAAATCCACACTATCCATTCATTTTAAATATCATTTTAGGTTAACGACAAAAAATGAGATGGATCCAAAACTCAAGCAGCCAACGGAGAGGAAAAACTAGAGAAATAATTTCCTGCCATTGAAACCTTTTGGGATTTACTTTATGTTTATATGTCATCCAAACAGTTTATAAAGTCATTACCATTGGGATTAAATGAAAACACTAAAATCTTAGCCTAATATAAAGATTTTTATATTTGCCATACAAATGTTTCGAATGGTGGTCACTCAATCTTACCGATTCCTCGCGTATAGCTTACTTGAGTTTGGATCCAACTCATTTTTGGTCACATGTCTTAAAATGATCTCCCAAAATGGATGGATAGTGTGAATTCTCATAAACATCACGGTGGGCCCACCTAAGCATGGAACTTCCCATGACATGGTTACTGCAAAAGCCATAGTCACAAAGTTCCTGCGGTGGGATGCTAGGTTGGGCCACCATAATGCTTGTGAGAAAACCACCTATCATTATGACATTTTTTGAGGTGGATGTAAAACATTCATGACCACAAAAGCATCGTATTGGGCTAAATAGTTGTGATTTCACTTCATCCCAATGGGAATGACCTTATAAACAGTTTGTATGGTATATAAACGGTTTGGATGGTATATAAACATTAATGTTTGTATTGAAATGGATTGGAATCCAAATCACAATTACATTGGAACTAAGGTGATTCTGAATTCTCGATTGTGTTTGACATCTTATAATTGAAATGCATTGGGATCCAAACTTTTCATTTGAGAGCTTGTATTTGGAATGCATTGAAATTCTTAGTATATTCAAAGGACATGAATTTGATTAACTAATTCAGCTTTAAATATCACTAATGAGTATACATATATGATATTTGATAATTGATTGTAATAAACTCATTGAAATATATACTCTAGTCAAAAGATGAGAAAATTTCCAATCCTAGGTGGGCCACAAATGTAACGATCACAAATGAGTGACTCACCAATGTTTTTAACCTTCTATTTAGATAGCCAATGGTGGATAGTTTGGGTCATTCTATTAATGGGATTTTAGAGAGGCAGCTGATAATTGAATTGTTTTAGGTATCATTTGCATGCCAGATGTACAACAAATTAGTAGCCTAACAACACATTTGTTACATGTCATCTCCTGCCTTTAAAAAGAGAGGTAAAAAAAGTCATTTCACTCCAATTCAGGATTCAGTAAAAAAAAACTTGGGATTTTTAAATACTATTTGTTTTCAAATACCTTGGACCACTAAACTAGAGCAATGCAAGAAGGATATCTACTCAACTTTCTCTATAAAAATCATAGCTAGATCATCTGCAATGTTGGATTCTTATAGTCAAAGCATAGCTGTGATTAAATCCTTCCTTTAGTTGCTTTAGTTAGGTTAGGTCAGGTTGTCAGGTTAGCTTATCAGTGGCAGAAATCTCCTTCAAATAAAAAGTCTACTAGAAAACTGACGGATTCCTCTGTTTCAATTTCAGCATTGAATGTTTCTAGTTTTCAACTCAAACTTGTGGGGACGGTAGATCAAGTAGTGAATCAATAATATCAAATTGTTTGTCTGGTGGGTCCCATCATTTATGGCCCAGGCCCCATTACGAAGAATCTCCTGGGTTGAGAATCAATAATATTGAATTGGCCCATTATGAAGAATCTGAAAATCTTAAATATTGAATTGGTACTTGATAATAGAAATTTATATGAAAGAAATAATATAATGGTCCTATATTAATCACCCTCAATGAGGAGCCTCGTACACAAGACCTCTCACTCTTATATCACTTTGATGGTGGATAACTAACCACTTGCTCGAAAAGATTAAACTATTAAATCATGGCGAATCAATTCATTTATCTCATAGCCCAAGCCCCACATCCCATGGGTTAGGTCTCCGGTCAAACCCTTCGTGGGGCCCACATCACAGGTATTCTGCCTCACATAGGCCGCTCACCCTGAGTGTGCCCCCTACATTCAACGGACCACCCCACTCGAGCCCAGTGGGAAAATGCTCTTGCATTACAAATTGAACAAACATATCTTCATTCGAAAATGAGTTTGTTAGGACCATTTGACTTGAAAAGTTGGTTAGAGCATCAGTACCATCCATCTTCTGAGTGCAGTATTGTGAGCAAAACCCAATCTGAACATACAACTTGGACCATTTATAAGAAAATTGAAAGAACATTGTCAATGCCTGGTATTAAACTCCATGAATCAATGGCCTGATCATCCTTTCATTGGGATTATTGAAACATGGCCCATCCACCCAAAAGAAGGGCAGTGGGCAGTCCATCACATTACAATCCTAACTTGAGTGTCATGAGCCGATGCAAGCTAGTTAGCAGTGGTAAAATAAACTCTAAATTGTCAACAATTAACTTAGGTTTTAAGAAAAATAATCAGCAGTTTTTTCCCAAAAGAACCAGAAATTAAATCCTTCACCATGTATGCATATGTATCATGTCTCTGCAGGAACCAAAACTCTAATCAGGTGGGCCCAGCATATACATGTTATGGAGTAGATGAAGAAGCGACCGGTCATAAATAATTGGCCAACAATATAATCTGAATACACCATACACATGACCCCATTCATGATCAGATAGTGATGCGTCCATGACTAGACATAAGCTCAAAGTATGCGCATAAGCTCGAGGATGAAAAGCAAGGTTAGTAGATGTTATGTCAGCCCAAGATTAGGCTAACTAAGATCTGGCATATCCGACCTCCAGGTTGGAGATGTAGATCATGCAGCCATCCAGATCAACTGGTCCAAATCAGTGTTTTAAATAGCGTGATGTGTTGGCCCTTTATACCATGTAGCATAAGCTACACAATCCTTAATATTTTTAATTAAATAATAGAAAATATGATAAAATTTACAAAATGCATAATTTGTATGAGTTCTTGATTATGAATCTGGATCATCAACCACTTATTTCCATGAAATCTCTCTCTCTCTCTCTCTCTCTCTCTCTCTCTCTCTCTCTCTCTCTCTCTCTCTCTCTCCCGCTTTTAGACATCTCTAAGTGTGATCTCTTTTTTTTATTTATTGAAACATCACAAATTCATGATATAGACCAAAATTTGGATGGTCCGGATTGATCTAAGTGATCTATCCACAATATGGACTACAAATTAAATGGTCCGGAATAGTTTAATGTAGTGCCACATGTCATAGGTATAAGTCATCACCATTTTAAAATAGGTGTTAACTAACATAGAAAAAACACACTTAAAAATGAGATTTCAGGTAGCTTACGCTATCTACGCTGCACACTATGCTACGCTACATGTAGCGTATGTACATGCACTATAACTTATGCTACATACCCTGTAGCTTATGCTACCAGGGAGTTACGCTAGGTAGCGTTTTCACTATGCTATGATATGTAGCATACGCTACAACGCTACTAAAAACACTGGTCTGAATCCATGGTCTAAATACAGATCAGGATAATCTAGGATCTGATGAACCTGTAGAGTCCATAAGATCAGTTGGATGACCATATATACCAACCGGCTGTTCCTTCTGGCCTTACGTGCATCCTATAGGCTGTATCCAGAAAAGAGGCTTCAATTCTAAACATACAGTTATATAGTACAAAATGACTGTTGTATAATTGGATGATTGCATCAATCTAAACTTTAAAAGGTACTAAATATTTATGTATCAGCTAAGGTGCATAAATGGGAAGCTATACATGATAAAAAGAGGGATCTAGCTGAGATTGGAACTTGAGGGTATTTTATGGGTCATTTGGCAGCACGGATTTTGGACAGTTAGGAATTGAAATTCAGATTTTTTTTAATCCAAATTATGTTTGGCCCCCTGAAAGATGATTGATTTGAAATCCAACTTGAATTGAAAATCCTCAAAGGACCCTTTTTAAATCCAAGACAAAAGGTGGGGTGCAAATCTTGAATTTTTCAATCCTCTCCAACTGTCTTATCTACTCTCTCTCTCTCTCTTCTAAGGGCCCTGATGTCCCACTACAGGTTGCCAAGCACAATTAAAAGAATGCAAAATCTGGGATTTGCATTCTTAAGTCAGAATCCAAATCAATGCCGCCAAACGATGCCTAATATTTTTTATGTCAATTGGCTTGTAATATATATTATATATATATATATATATATATATATATATATATATATATATATATATATAGATATATATTATATATATATATATAATATATATTAACTCTACGGTTGTGTGCAAGAATAAGGGTTCTATGAGATCTGCATACAGGGTACCCTAGGTGGAAATTTACCCTAAGATGTTATTTAGTTGATATTTCCCTATTCCTTGCTTCATCAGGCAATCTTGTTTCAACTTGTTCCACATACAAGGTGGGACCCACCTAACAAACAAATTAGGATGTTTCCTCTTGGCACATATGGGTATGTGGGCAAGTACAATTAGAGTGAGAAAGCATAGCAGGCTCTGATTGGGGGTTGGATTCTGATAATCTGCTCTGACACCATGAGAAAAATGGATGAATTATGTCAATGAAAACATTCTTTTACAATAAAAATACAGTCTAAATAAATAAAGACTTTTTAATCTAGAATCAAAGAAAGCAAAATTAAATCTAACTTTTAGTTATGGTAATCTGACACAATTTGATGATGAATGAATCTCTTTCTTGACATAAGCAAAGGCATCTTCAACTGTTTGTAAATTTTTTGCATTGACTAGACCTTCATCAACACAAAATGCAATGCAATAAGAATCCAATAAAAATTCCCAATAATATAATAGTAATTGTGCATAATTCTGTATATGGTTTGCTGATCTAGATCACTATTCTGAGACCACACATGATTGTGGATACCCAAAAATATATGCAGGGTTTTTAAATAAATTTTTTAAAAAAAAAAAAAAAAAAAAAAAAAAAAAAACGAGATGGCATGCATTTAGTGACAAAAGGGCCAAAAATTGAAGGGTTTAAAAGCTTATAATTCAAAAGTCTTGTGGGGAGAATCCCAGGATTTTGCAATCCTATGATGGTTTTCGAGGCAAAACTAAATAGGCTAGAGCAGTGGCATGTTGGCAACCTCTAAATAGAGAGGAGAGATGACAAATTCATTTTCAAGGTGGAGGGAGGATAGAAACAACCTTAAGAAGATTCCTCAAATAGTAAAACTAACAACCTTTTGAATCTAACCAACAACCTCAAGGTGTAGAATAGGAGGTCTTTGGCAAACATTCCCACTAGAATTAAAATGGACAAGAAAAGCATGAAGTACATCCAGAAGCTTCTAGAGCAATGCCTCCGATAATAATAACTTGTTGAAAGTTGAATCCAACTTTGTTGGCAGGTTCATGAAATCCACAATTAAGGGAGATATATTGGTTCCAGAAATCGAGAGTTAACTGGATTGATATGAGAGACTGGAATTTTGAGTAATAGGATGGAGAACTTAGGCAAAGATTGTTATCTCCCTTCAGTCCAAGGAGAATGGGCTGGAATTAGTGTATGTGATGTGTTGTCCTGCACATTTCCATATGGTTTCAGTCCTTTATTCCTCTGTTTCTTGTAATTATGATTAGAGCAACCCCTTATCATTGAAAGGGTCGCTACTAATGCGGAGGAGATCTTTACAAGTGTATTGACTCTTGATTTACCAGTCAGACTTCTGTTTAAAAAAACACTTAGAAATGATAATGATGGCTCATTTTCTTTGCATTTCCTGGGATATTGGGAAACCAAACAGGCCCTTAGGGTTCCTATAGGAGCATGTATTTGGTGGTAATTGGTGTGAATCAGTCAAGTTAGTGTACTTGGGAGAGCGTAAATACACCAAAAGCCTCTTTTTTTTTTGAAAACACACCAAGACCCTATGATTTCAATTCACATGTATTCCAATGCATATAATACATGCTCCCAAACAACCCCTAAAAGATCTTGGACTCCTAATGGTTTCCCAACGTCTTGTTCCAAAAACATTGAGACCTAATTGGCAACATTGTATGACCTAATGTCGAAATTCCGCAATTCACCCACCTTCCAAAAGGTCTTAATCGCACTGTTTGGTGATTTTCCCTAAAGAAGCCCACCTTTGATCCATTGATAGTTTTCAATACATTAGCCTTTGTAACAACAGCCATGGGTCGTCTACAAAATCCCAGTGAATAGATTGAGACCCATCTGCCTATTCATAAGGCTGAAATGCTTTTGTCATAGAGGATTAAATTGTTGAAGGAAATGCTTTTGTAAGAAATGGTTTGAGAAAAAGATGAAGTTCATTGAGATTTTATTGAAGGTTGTCTTAGGAAATTCAACTTTTGAGGACAAGGGGGTGCAGATTGATAATGGAGTGTGTCCTTGTCTTCCTACCCATTCCTTAATGGCAATCTCAAGAACATCATTATCCTGATCCAGGGCTCCATCAAGGTGATCAACTCTCCTATAATCTTTTCATTGTGTCTGCTAAGGGAACGTCGGCTAACCTTGAATGGACTACGACCATGGGTTGAATCAAGCCCATCTGAGTTGCTACAAGTGGGCCACGATTCTCTCCTTTTTGTGTATGATATCTTGATTTGTGCAAATGCAGATACTAAGTCTACCAAAGCCATTGTAGAGTCTCATGAGTCCTATTCTAAGAGAGAAGGATGCATCAGTATGCCAATGTACTTAGACCACATTCCCTAGCACAGGTAAACTAGACAATTTAAGTACCCGGATTCCGATGTGGCTCCAAGTAGACTGAAGGTTGAATGGTTCAAAGGTGTAACGGAGACGGAGAAAGTCACCATAAGGGTGCTATGGAAAGGGGGAGGATTCCGTCAAATTAGAGTAATACCAAGTTCCGTCATGCCATGGCATGGCGCCATTTTATTGGCCCGCCAGACATGGTCGAGTTGTACTTGACCCAAAAGTTGGTGGGCCCTTCTTTGACAAGTGTCTGGTGGGCAAACGAGATGGCCCCGAATCATAGCTTAAGGGTCTGTTTGATTTTCAAAGCTTGTGTAAATATCCTGTAAATGGGTAATTATTACCGTTTCACCCTGTTTGAATCCATGAGAATTTCTGTACGAAAACCTATTCAAAAGAGCTAGTTTAAATTTGTAGACCTAAGGCGATATATTATATATCCATTCCATCCATTCGTTTTACTACAATATTTTGAGGGTTGATTAAAAAAAAAAAAGGGCAAATCCAACACTCAAGTGTCCCACACCAAAAGAAACAGTGGCCCTAAGAGGTTTTTAACTGTAAGTGTTCGATTTCTTTTCCCATGGCATGGTCCACTTGAGCTTGGATATACCTCATTTTTTGGATCATGCCATAAATTCAGCTAGCATAATGGATGAACTGTGTGGATAAGTGACACGCATCATGGTGGGACTCAAAATATTTGCACCATTCTCAGTTTTTGCATCTGAAGAGATAGTTGGTCAAATCAAGCATCGGGAAGAGTGAGTAAATACCATTACTACAGGGTATTTACTATGAATTGAAAAATCAAACAAGCCCCAACAGAACTCAACTCAATGTTACCCAGCTGACCGAACCCAACTCCAGTGGAGATACCTCGTTTCAAACGCATGAGGTCAAAAATAAAATAAAATAAAAATCTGCTCCCTATGGAGAGCTAACCTCCTCTCCCAAGCTAAAAGGCTAACTAATTTGATGAAGACTACTCCTAAGATCTAATGTAATTTATCAAATCTATGTAAGAATTCTATTAGGTGGACCTTATTGATCAACGGTCTGGATTGCCTAGGAGTTGAATAGTGTGATCGGATAGTAGACCCCACAAAGTTGTGATTCATCTAAAATCATGCTAGGGTGGTGTGATACAACTAGTCACACGCACAGTGTTCTAGTTGAATTAGGATACACACTGTTCTACTTGAATTAGGATACACAAATTTGCGTGGAGCCTTGCATTCGACATTAAGTTAAGTGCTTCTCTAAAAGTGTAAGGTAAGGAAGATTATGGCCATCTACTGCTAGAGTTTACCTGATCTCCATACTCGATGCATGGCACGGTCCTTTGCAATTACATGTCATCAGAAACTTATACTTGGGGGATGGTTGTGAACATGAATATGTATAGATGAATTTAAAAGAGAAGATTTTCAAATCACACATTCAATTCTACAAATTGAAAGGTTAGGATCATCCTTGAACAATCATCATAAGAAATATAGCTTGTTTAGGTCATAAAGAAGCATGGACAGCTAAAATCATCAGACTGTCTCGACAATTTGGCCATGGGCCATGCCTTTCTAAATGTTTGGCCTAAAATTCATGACATCTCCCACCCCCTAGTGGACCAAGGTATGATGGAGGAATGTCAAACCATGCAACATAAATGGATGGTGGAAGATGTGTGTCCCACCAAATGAAAATCTCAGATATAGCATTGGATCAGTGAAGCAGGAGGGATGCGATGAGTTCAATCACCGTCTTCCTCAAGTAATAATTACTGAATATCCATGATATACGAAAATAAAAATAATTTCTAATAAGTTAAGAATAAATAATGATTGATAAAAAATGAAATTACAATCCTTAAATAATGAGCTCAAACTTAGGACGGAGTTTTAGACTCTAAACTCTCTAAAAATGTGACTTATTATAAATAGTAAACTTAAGGATCACCATTCTTGTTTTCTCAATTAAAAAAATAAAAATAAAAATAGTAAGGATCACCATTCTTGTTTTCCTTACTTTTCTAAGCCGATTTCATGTTGGGATATCAAAAGTTATATGCCAATTAAAACTTACTAGTAAAAACAAAAATAAAAGGGACTTTCACCGTTGATATGATGGAATCTTGCAAATCCAACATGGGCAACCTGAGTGTAGCAGATTGGCTGGCTAAAGTAGCTTCTCCTACCCAAAATCATTAGGGCTATACACGAGTCGAGTTATCTTGATTAGCTGGCTCGATTCGACTTGAAAAAGCTTGACTTGCCTTGGCTCGAAATTGGATTCAAACTGAGTCAAGCTAGTTTTTGGAGCTCGAAAAAATTTCGTGCCAAGTTCGAGCTTGCCTGAGCTTGCCTCGACTCGGATCGAACCTCACGAACTGACTCGGATCAAATTAGATCGGTGACTCGATTATTTTGATACGGATGTTGCTCACCAAGTGTTTGATGAAATGACTTAACGAAGTGTCCGCTGGTGCCAGGAGGTGTGTATATGAAAGAAATACCCTTAATCAAGCCGAGCTGACCAGTCACGCTAGAGGACCGAGCCAAGCCGAGTTCGAGCTGAGGTTAGATAGTGGCCGAGCCTCGACTCGACTCTGTACACTTTAAAAATCATATATGATTAGAGTTGTACACGAGCAGGCAAAGCTCGGGTACTCGATCGACTCGACTCGGAATGCTCGACTCGGCTGAGTTAGAGCCGAGTACAAGCAGTTTTTTACTACTCGTTTTGAGTTCGAGTAGAGTACGAGCAAAGGAGTACTCAACTCGTTACTCGACTCGTTGCTCGACTCGTTGCTCGAATCGTTACTCGACTCGTTACTCGACTTGTTACTCGACCAGGGCCATATATATAACATAAATCCCTAATCCCGGTCGCTTTCAGCTTTCACGTCCGCCCGCCCAAATCGAAAAAAAAAAAACCTTCCCTTTCCTTCCCTCCCTCCCATCGGCCAGCGCCCGTTCAGCCATTCCCATTTCCCTCTCTCTCTCTCTCCTTCATTCCCCTATCTGGCACGCCACTATCTTTCTTCTCTTTCTCTCTCTCTCCTCTCTCTCTCTCTCTCTCTCTCTCTCTCTCCTCTCTCTCTCTCTCTCTCTCTCTCTCCCTGGAGATTGTCCTGTCCGCACTCCGCAGCTCGTCAGTCGTCTGGTCACTGGCTCACTGCCCTGCCCTGCCCTGCCCGCAGCTCGTCCCTACCCTACCCGGTGCCCCCTGTCCCTGTGTGCTGCTCGTCTCTGGCCTGCCCGACGCGGCGACGCCCTGTCTGCAGCTCGTCCCACCCCTGCCCGGTGCCCCTGTCCGTCCATCAGGTAAGAATTTTGTTTTGAATATGTTGCTTTCCGAAGTTGATTTTGATGGATTACATAATCTATATGTTGGGGGGCCCACCATTTTGTGTCCGGTGCCCCTGTCCGTCCGCAGATTTTCTTGTGTGGGCCCACCATTTTCTGTCCGGTGCCCTGTCCGTCCACAGCTCGTCCCACCATTTTTAATTGGATGGTAAATAAGCACTAGGGAAACAAGTGCGCCTTGAGAAGCTTTCAATGGTAGGATGGTTAATCAGCACTGTTTCCTACCTTGATGTTTATTTGCCTTCTAGCCTAATTATAATGTAACATAGACCTGGATCTGGGAAAATACAAATATCAATCAACTTGATCAAAAGCTTCAACGGCTTCAAGAAGTTTTCAACGGTGGTAGTTTAATCATCATTGTGTGGCCTACTTGATCCTCGGATCTGCCTTATTTTTAGGCCTTCATACTAAAATAATACGTCAAAATGGAAGGACGGTGTGGATAAAATCCATACACAAAAGTTGCCCCTCATAGCCCCTGCTGTGCTGATCTCAGGACAGGTGGGGTTCTCACCAATCCGCGTCCCCAAATCTGCTTTCGTATCAAGATGTCGGTTAAAAAACAATCCCCGAACGAAACCATTGATACGGTGATCCCACCTCACGTTAAAAAAGAATGGTTTAAACTCTCAGGTGGGCCAAAGAAGAAGAAACATTATACCAAAAAAATATAAATTCACGTGTTATGGTCTACCTGAGTTTTAGAGTATGGTAATATTTAATTAATGCTTTATTCCTAGTGATACAGATCAGATTAATGGATTGGATGGCATCTATAAACACTATGTTGCTTCCTACACAAAACAGATGGTGTGCGTTCCACCTCAACCCTTGACCAGGTGTTGAAAATCATAAAAGTCATTTCAATTTATTTACTTCTAAATTATGCTAAAAGACGTCATTTACAAGCTAATTTACTTTCATTTTATTTCCATCTGCATAAATTTATTTATACCTGAAAATATTTAAAATAACATTTACTTTTATTTATCCACAATTTACTCCATTTACCTCTGTTCACTTCCATCCAACTATCCTAAAACTTTTTGAGCCACAATAATTTGGATTAAATTGATATTAGTGCTTCGATTCCTTTAATTTATTATTGTTTGATTGTCATCTTTTATTATTATTTGTATTGTTCTAGTTGTAGTATAAGATAATCAGTTGCCCATTTGAAGATTTCTATGTTGCCAAACATAGATTCAGTGTGTTCTTGGATGCATAGAAATTGCTCAAATTGTCCCTTTTTGGACAGTTCAGGGTTAGATAGATTGTAATGTCTTCATTTATTCCAATTTAAATGCATATGCCTGTTCTGGTTTTATCTCTCTTTTTCTCTCTGGATATATTTCATGTATTTATTTCCATCGTCAATGTCCACACGTTGTGTTGATAATTGACATGGAAATCAAATACAAGATTAATATATTCTGGAGAGATAAGGGGAGATGCTGCCGGAATTTTGGCGTAACATTAAATTGGAAAATGAAGCATTAC
>JAJHSJ010000018.1:54828130-54892063 GCA_021015155.1 Magnolia officinalis
AGCTGTGCAGGCCTCTGAGGATAAGGTTGTGCTGGTCTCGCAGCTGGATGAATCATCTGAGGAGGCGGCGACGGAGGTCGTTGATATGATGTAGATGATGCATAATGAAGAGGAGGCCTGTAAACATCGCGGCGGTCCTAGATTCCCTGGATATTATGACGAGGTGGTAGAAGACAATGGCGGGCAGGATGGCCCACCTTTCCGCAGTTATGGCAAGTCCCAGTGAATTGCGTTGAAAGTTGCATAGTGGCATGACTGAGTACTGATGTTGGTATCATCTTCTGCCGCTTAGTTGCTTCATATGTGTGAGAGATGAATGAGGCGTGGTCCTGACTCCACTCCTCATGTCCTTCCTCGGCTCGAGGGTTCTTCCAATGCTCATCAAAGTCCTTTTCTATTGCGCTGGAGCGTTCCAGTGCTTCTGCATACTTTAATAAGAAATGGGCGCTAGTCGAGTACGAATAGAAGGTTTTAGTCCTTCAACAAACTTCTGCCCTTTACGAAGCTCATCCGGTATGAGAAATGTTGCAAATCGTGCCAACTTTGTAAACTTTACATCATATTGACGCACTGTCATATCTCCTTGTTCTAATTTTATGAATTCTGTAACCTTTTGAGCACGCACATAAGCTGGAAAGTATTTATTTTCAAACTTTGTGCAAAATTGGTCCCATGTCCACCTTTCTATGCTCGGGTTCTCCTTAGTCGTAGATTCCCACTAATGATCGGCTTCTCCTTTCAACATATATATTGCTAATTCAGCCTTTTGTTCCTCGTTACATCTCATAGCTGTGAAAATTTTCTCCATTTGCCTTTTCCAACCTTCAGCTTCACTTGGGTTAGGCCCACCTTTAAACGTAGACGGTCGCTGCCTCTTAAACTTTTCCAATAAGGACCCCGTCCCTTTAGCGGCTACATGCGTCGCTTGAGTCTGCTCCTGAGATTGACTTATAAGCACTTGTGTTCCCATAAATGAAGCAAATCCTTCCATCGCCTGGAGGATTTGTCAATAATTGTTCATTGCCTAGGCATCGGGTACTTGAGTCTCCGATGCGGCCTCGAGGTTCATACTTTCATCTGTCATAGCTAGGATAAATAAAGGGGATTATGAATTTTACTGAATAATTTTAAGATTATAAGAAATTAGATGGTTCAATGTAGGCATACATGAAGATCTAAGAGAAGTTGAACTAAAATGTAGTTTAGAACTATGTGCAGAAATTTCTGGTCATAAGGGTGCTATTATATTTGAATTTTTTGGACATTATTTTAACTTGAAAATTTTTATATAGATACATCTATCAGTCTACTATATCCTGTAAAGTTTCATAATATTTTGACGCCTGTAAAATTTTTAAGAATTCAGAGAGTACCACGTGTCCAGATTTGGACGATTTCTGGACAGATTTTTTTTAACATCAAATACACACCTGAAAGGTCATTATATTTTAATTTTACATATTTTTTTATAAAATCATACTTATCAAGCTTCAATTGAGTTTTTGAATCAACTCAATCAGAGTTTTACTTAAATAGTTATGATTTTTCAAAGTCAGACATTTTATATCGATCATTGCTGCCCAACCTAAGAAATAGTTAGAAAAATTCTCAAAAAATTCCTAATGTCCAGATTTGATTTCGTTTGTTAATATACAGTCTAAATAGGATCTAAGTATTATATTACAATATATTAAAATGCCCTACATATGTATTCTAAATTTCTCATCTCTTAATTAAGGCTATCTAGGAAGACTTAGAACTAAATTTCTATTTTAGGTCCAATGTTTAGGATCAACTTGGCTTTGATACCAACTTTGTCACGCCCCAAAATTCGGATACCCGAATAGGGTGTCCAGGACCCGAATTTCAGACCCGTGACTTATATAAAAAAATAAAAATAAAAATACAAATAAAGTATGGCAATTTCATGTGCATTTCATTTTCTCCCACCATAGCCCAAAACTTAAAAATCCAAACATATATTAAGATAACTAATTACATACTCTTTTATTACATCGATGCATAATTATTTAACTTAACTTGAAGTGAGAAAATCAAGCTAACATTACTACATTCAAAGTTCTAAAATAAAATAAAATCTATCCTATGTAGAATGACATGCCACGTGCATCAAATCACATTCCATGCTCCACTACTAATAGAAGTACCCTGCATCTTCAAAATATTCATAACCTGAAACGGTTAACACATAATGAGTTGACAACTCAATAGGATCACATCAATCCCAAGTTAAAAATCTCACAAATATTACCAAATTAAATCTCGACATATTAATCAAAATGAGATGAACATTGGATGTAAAATCATAGTAAATAATAAGACATTCATGAACATGAAATAAATAAATTATTTAACATAACTTTTCTAAAGATGTTAAGATTTAGAGTGAGCAAAACACTCATGTGTATTGATCCTTTTAGGGGATGGCTCACGGCAGAGCACCGGTGTTGATCCTTTCAGGGTATGACCCTCGGCAGAGCACCGGTTTAACCCTTTTAGGGACAAAAGCCCAGGACAGTGCACCCGTGTGTACTGATCCTTTTAGGGAATCACCCAGGGCAGAACACCCGTGCTGATCCTTTTGGGAATGACCCTGGGCAGAGCACCCGTAAGAATCATTGTACAAAAAAATTAATTGTTCACAAATGATACATCTAACTTACAAGGGAACATTTTAATAAACAATATCAGAGCACCCTTAATAAATAATATGGTGATCCTTTTAGGGCAGAACACCCGTAAGGATCATTGCATAAAAATAATAAAAATAATAATAATTATTCACATAATAAATATTCACCATCACTCCTAAATATTCACCATCACTCCTAAATAATATCAAATGCAAATAATAATAATAATAATAATATTTGCATTGGTTCAAATAAAAAAATATTTCAATGTCTACATTATATAAGGCAACAGATATGAATTTTTCAATGGAGGAATGATTACGTACCTGATATGGAAAAATAGTGTGATGGAAGGAAAATAATCTGAAGTGTTGATTTCTACGTGTACTAGCTTAGCTTGGATTGCTCTGAACTCGATGTTGAACCCTCACGGATACTCTCCCTTTTCCTGAGCTCTCTTTTTCTTCTCACAAACTTTCTTTTATAATTTTCTCTCTCGTTTCCTCTAGATAGCATGAGAAAATGGGGTATAAAAAAATAATGACAGGTGAGTTAATGGGTTGGGAGTTTAATGAACGGTTTAGATTGAGGAATGGGTCCCACCATGATGATGGAAATCATGGTGAATGGGTTCTCATCCGCAACCGTTGCAGAGAAGTGGGAAAGGGAGGGAGTCGTGGAGGAGAGAGTTGTGGGGAAGTGGAAAGCAAGTGACACACGTCACTTGCTTTGTTTTTTTGTTTTTGAAAAGTGGGCCCCACAACGATGATGTGATAAATCCACACCGTTCATAAAATTTGCCCTTCAAAGTTAGGGCATGGGCCCAAAAATGAGAGCCATCCAACTCTCAGGTGGGCCACATCATATGAAACAATGGGTCAACGGTGGAACCCACTGTTGAAAAAGATACAGGGTATTACAGACAATGGGGATGAGCCGGACGTGGATAGTGACCCTGCCACCATCCATTTGCTAGTGATCAGTCCTCTATGAGGCGTACATTGATGTATGTGTTTCATCCACACTGTCCATCCATTTTTGGAGATCATTTTATGTGATGAGCGTAACAATGAGGTAGATCCATATCTTAAGTGGACCACATTACAGGAAACAATGTTGATTGAATGGCCACTATTAAAAGTTCCTCGAGGGCCACGAAAGTTTTGAATGAAGCTGATATTTGTTTTTTCCCTTCATCCAGGTACGTATGACCTGATCAACAGGTTGGATGTCAAATAAATATTACAATGGGACCTATTTTCAATGGTGGACATTCAATCATTACTATTTTCCTGTGGTGTGGTCCACCTAAAATTTATACTTACCTCATTTTTTGGATCAAGCACTAAAATGACCTGAAAAAATGAATGGACGGCGTGGATAAAACACATACATCATGGTGGGCCCACAGAGTACCGATCACTAGCCACCTCGCCAAACCGTCTCCGATCGAGCCCTGGTAAAGAACAGACATTGCACTGTCTCTACCGGCTCGACCCACGAGCAGTGAGACAACAACATGATAAAAGAGTGCTTCAGATGATTCCTGGATCTGTCTTGACTAGGCTTTTAATGAAACATTTCTACTTTACACGTGTGGCAGGAAATGTAGAGAAGTAGGTCGATCTGTCCAGTAGATCATATGGTGGATGATCCAAAATTTGGAAAGGCCTCTGATTGGATGATCTGCACCACTCGATCATTGACCTTCAATTCATTGTTGAAAAGAAAAGGTGGTAACGGTTCGATTCATCTAGGGAACAATAACTAAAAATTGAAGGCCAATAAGCGTGTGATCGGTGACCTTTAAAATCTTCAATTATCCAAGTTTGCATCCTCTACATGGACGGTCAAGATGTGTTGTTTTCAATGTCACGTGTACTAAAGAACATAGGTCGTATGGAATACCGATGCACCTCGTTGCACTTAATCATTTCATTACAAATGGTCACTGTCGTCAGCTCGAACGGTAGAAATACGTGCGGAACACTAATAGAGTGGTTTTGACCCATTTTTCTATCTTACTCGGCAAGGATAGTAAGGCAATTCGCGAGTAGAAAAATAGATCTTTTGGGGCACACATCCAATGTAGAAGTATTCTTCTAAATCTGGGACATTTGTCATCTACGGTCCATCTTCAAGATCTTGTAATGCAAATACCAGGCTAGAAAGAAATCGGATTGCGTACTGAGAGTCACTTAGTATGCTTTTACTGTACCGAGTAAACCCGGTCGGGCCTACTATGAATGTTATCCACGCCATCCATCCGTTTTTCCAGCTCATTTTAGAGGTTGAGTCCAAAATTAAAGTATGTCCGATGCTCAAGTGCACCACACCATAGGAAACAGTGGAAATAATGACTTCCACTATTCAAACCTTACTAGGGCCCACATTGATGTTTATTTGTCTTCCAATACAAAGGCAACACACAAACAACAACTTGATTCAAAACTTTTGTAGCCCCAAGAAATTTTCAACGTTGAATTTTAATTCACATGGGTTTCCGTGATAAGGTCCATTTAAGTTTTGGATGTACTTCATTCTTTAGCTCAACTCTTCAAATTATCTATTAAAATGAATGGACCAGGTGGATAAAATATAAAAACTATGGTGGACTTCACAAACTTTACTTGGTACGCAATTCACTTTCGACTAGAAAAACTATTATAATATATTTCTAACTGTTTTTTAAATAGTTAAGTATGATAGACACAAATTATGATAACGAAAAGATATAGCATGTTAAAGATTTTTAAGAATATTGGAGTACTATTTAAAAAATCAGAGCAGATATGATGATTAGACATGGAGCAACTACGAGGAATTCAAAAGCTGACCGAGTAGTCAAGAGGCATGCAAAAGCAAATCGAATAATTGAGAAGTGTTCGAAAGTAAAACGAAAAGAGAAGAAATGTATCAGGAAAGACAAAAATATTTAAAAGACTACATGGCAATAATTTAGCTACCATATTAAAAAGAAAAAGATTTAGAAAAATTAATACTATATGTCATCAGACGATGTGTGTTCAATGAATGATTAACGACTAAAGTAAATATTGGTCGAGAGAAGAAAAACAATCAAGAAAAAAAATGTAACATAAAGAATGATCTAAAGAAATGCTTTGTGATTGCTATAACCGTTGGAGTAATGAAATGAATATTTAGAAGAATAAACTGTGTAATAGAAATCTATAAATAGAAGAGGAAATTTATGAAGAAGACAATTCAATCCAATACATGATCAAATCAAAACAAATATATCATTTATCTTAGAAGTAGCGATAATTTTTACCTATAATATTGTTTAGTTGTAATTTAAATCTATGCTCATATATTGAATTTGTCCTTTATCAATATCATGTAATTGTTTCAAAAGATAATTTTTTGCAATCATGCTAGTGATCGATTGTGAGTTTTTCTTTTCATTTGATTGCATTGGTGTTTTAAAAAGTTATTTTTTGGAAAATTTAAAGCATAGCCCATTATTAGAAAAGGAACCTCACCTTCCGATTATTGCATGATCATTATAATTTTTATAAGCAGCTGAATAAGCTATCAATCTTCTTAGAATTTGGTTATATACATTCATATACGCTCGCGATTAAAAATTAATCAGTTTGGATTAAGCTGCTTTATCGACTTTTATATGCTATCACACAACACACATGAATCTGGTCATCCACATTCATATACACTTACGATTAAAAATTAATCCGTTTGGATTAAGATGCTTTATCGACTTTTATATGCCATCACACAACACACATGATATGATAAAACAAATCTAGAAATATAAAAGGTAATAAATATGACATTGACATTTTGGCCCACTTGATGAAGTATTGGTTTAGTCTTCTATGAAGTAATGATCAACGCTGCTCTTATATGCCTAAAATCCTCGCATGCTTGCCATTTAAGCACGTGTGATCCACGAATTACCTATAGAATCTTTACTCGCGCGAATCTGTCTTGAATACCTCTGTCCGGTCTGCTTGTCATTAAACGACCCGACAAGAAACTCTTTCCGTGCATTGAACTTGAATGCGATTGATCGATGTCTCCAAGATACATGCATCAGAGTTATACATAAATCGGAACCGTTCATCCTGTAGAATCTATATGGATGGCCCATTTTACAAGAATCACGCTCATCAAACAATCCATTAATCATGGTCACCTATCATACAATACCACTCAATTTTTTTTTCTTCACTTTCATACACTTTATTTCAACCGTTCGCTACGTTTATTTTCTACCGTTCCTTTAAAATCTACCAATTCAATGGATAAGATCTTCAAGTACACGTGAATTTTAAGGCATATGCTATCCAGGTTATGGCCCACTATATGGACAGTCACGATTGATACATCACCCTGCCACGTGTGCAATAAAGACGTGCATATACCCCCATTGTGGTTCAACCCGCTCTATTGTAGATGAGATGATGCCGTAGATCCGGTGGAACCCGAATCAGGTAATCTCTCCACATCACATCACACGTGGCTGATTAAGTATCAATCTGAGCCGTCCATCTGTATTTTCATACCGATCGGAAATGAATTAAAACATACTCCCATCATATCATTATACGCATCTGATTCAACGGCTATGTATTTCGCGTAAAAAAGTGAACAAAATAATATATATATATATATATATATATATATATATATATATATATAATATACACACACGTGATATCCATGATTGTTTCGTAGATGGACGGATCTGATTTCCTCATCTCCCTTCCGTGTTTACTGTAGAGAGATATCTCTACCATATTTCGGTTCTACCGGTTCTATACCGTATCATCTCCCTCGCTATTCCTGAACCGGTGCTGTGTGGGCCCACAGATATGTCCGTAATAAATCCACTCCGTCCATCTGTTTTGAAAGACCACAATAGGATAGAATTCTAAAGATCAGATAGATCGAAAGCTGAAGTGGCCAACACCACAAGAAAAAGTGGGGATTGAACGCCTGGGGATGACAGAAGTTTTATATCAGTATGATAATTTTTACCTACAGTTTATCAGAGTGGTAATAACTCTATCAACGGTTTGGATGGAATATAAACATCATGTTCAGCCTCTGGAGTAGGTTTAAACGGTGGACGTTTCTTTCCCACTGTTTCGTTAGAATGGCCCATCTGAGTTATGGATCTAACTTATTTTTATAATCCTGTTCTATTGTAGTCTTCAAAAACAGATGAACGGAGTGGATTTGTCACGTGCGTCTCTGTAGACTCCACACAGCCCCGGGTACAGGTATTATCTTTGTGCCCGGGTCACAGGCAATCCGCTCCCTCTTCCCTGAAGCAGGATCCTCTACAACTAATATAGAGTAAGATTATTATACAACGCGATATCTCGGGCCTACCTTGACTTATATACCACATCCAATCCATCCTAAAAGTGAAACCATTTAATTTATATATGCATGAAAAAATTATTTTTGATCGAAAACATAGATGGGTCACAACATAATTAAATGTTGGAATATGGAAACCACCGTTAACAACTTCTAGATTGTGTATGGGGTCCATCATATTCTTTAAGTGAAATCCATTACATTAATAAGATGTTAAACACTATGATTAAAAATTTTAAAAAATACAATTCCATTCCAAAACACAATTGGACCACACTATTCGATTTATAGGTTTTAGGTATGATTTCATTTATTACCATCCACTTATGTCTTTTCTGGCATTGATTTTAATAAAAAAAAATTATAAAATAATGGCTTATATACGATAAACGGATTGGATTTCACGAAAGAATCACAGTGGGTCCCACACACGGAGTTGGAGAATAAGCTTATTCTACAAGCGACGTATACGATCCGGCCTTCCCTCCCACTTTACCTTTCTTCGTTAAAATCACCCAAGCTTCACGGCCTCAAATTCCATTTTCCACCGTCCCCTCCCCCCCCTCTCTCTCTCTCTATCTCTCTCTCTCTCTCTTAGGGTTTCAAAACCGTCCTCTGTCTCTCTCTCACCTGGCCATTTTCTCTCTCCTAGGGTTTCAGGACCGCCCTCTTTTTCTGTGATCGTGATGGAGAACAACGGCTTCCTGTCGTGCGAGAAGCTGGACCGCATGGCGAACTGGGTGGGGTCCAGCGTCGCATCGGCCTTCTTCGCATCACTGGAGCGCTGCTCCTGCATCAACCTCAGCACCACCGACATCGACGACGACGACGAGGAAGAAGCCAAGGATCGCCCCCTCATGCTCACCAAGCCCATCGTCCACGATGATCCTGCTGATAAGCTCTCCGCCGTCTGATCTCTGCCATTTTCCATCTCACCCGTTCATCCGCCCGCCTGCCTCCCGTCCATCGGTATTCCCCCATCCCTCTTATTTCTAATCCCTTTGTAATGATGTAATTGGGTAATCCTTAATTGAAATGTTAGAATCGTAAACAGATCTCGTTGTCTTCGTTGTGGTTATTGTCGTAGTTGTCGCCGTGGTTGTTGGCTTCATTGCCGTCGTTGTTGTTGTTTATGTTATTGACGTTCTTGTAATGTCTAATGAATGCATATTCTTGTAATTTTTTATTAAAATTTGTGTATGGATCTTTTATCTTCATTTGGTTTTGCGCGGTCGGATTTGTGCTTTTGATTCTTCCCGGGGTAGAAATATTACAGGAGCCCCTTTGTTATGGATAGCCATGAAGGTTGTAGAATGTGGCGTGCCCGTGCGTGTGGGGCATCACGTCGGCCACTGTCATGAATGTGCATTGCACCAAATATTTTTAATTAGGCGGGCTATACCTGTATAATAATGTGGATGGTTTGCTGAAATTAACCATAATTTCATGTATTGGTGGCCCATGTGATGACTGGACTGGACTGGACTGATTTTTGGGATGTGGCATATGTTGCGCAAGGGACCCACCAGATGAATGGCCTAGATCTTGACATGTGCCTCATTGACATTTACGGGTAGAATAGGATCAGGGATTGGAAATGATTTCGGTGTTACTGTATTATTCGCCGCTGAAACAGGGTCATATCACCCCATATCTGGCTGTTTTGGAGGGGGATACAGCCATTTGTTTATTGACCAAATCCGGTCTTGTGGTGATATGATTTTTTTTTAAAAAAAATCTGATAATCCTTCAAAGCTTTAATAGGAGTGTTAGGGTTACTATTCTCTCCAGTTGTGATTGCATTTCTCATTGAGGGTTTTATTTTTTATTTTCATGGAGGCTTCTTTTTTCATGCATCACTGCTGTACAAGTGCCACTGTCTAGGGCACTTGGTATTGTCGTCAAATGGTCCTTGTTGGGAGGTCTCTTGGGGAAATCTTGTGTGTTGTTTTTTTGGGTGGAATAATTGGGGAATTTTGTATGATGGGAATCTGGTGTTGGAGTTATTCTTGTAGTAGGGATCAAGATAAGAATTGGGTATGGCTTAAAGAGGGGTTGATTGATAATAATATTCAATGAGAATAAGGAGATTTGGATTCAGTTCTTTTCTTTGTAAGGAAGTAGCTTGCCCCTGTCCAAAGTAGCTTAGAGAAGAAAAAGAATGACTTGGCACTGTTTGGATATGAGAATCTAAAATGTGGACATGGAAAACCCATGTGGAATTCTCAGCAAATGGAGAACTACAGATCCACAGTAGATATATGTTGTTTGCTTTCAAGGTGCAGTTTTCCATGGAAATGTTAAGAGGTCAGCAGTTAAACTCTGTGAGCTGTATCTCATAACCTTGGATATCGACATCTAACATTTTTTTTTTTTGAGAGAAATAGATATCCACAAATTTTAATTAAAACTTTAGAATTAGAAATCGAATTTCGTAGTTACTGCATTGCAGAAACAGTGGTAAACTCCATGTTCAAGGAAATTGAATTCATTTCCAGTTTTCCGAATCCAAAATCTCCTTACGAGAAAGAAAAGGATAGACAGTAGAATCTCTCTTTTATCAAAGAATAAAATTTCAGAATAACAGCCCAAGGTATTAGATGATGCCTTGTTGAAGAGAGTGCCATGAGGTTTCAGTTGTACAAGTGGGTCATAGGGTTCAGAGATGTAAACTGTTGATATGATTGGACGGCACTCTAGATGGCCTTGTGCCAAAATCTCATGTATCCAAAACTCAAAATAATTGTCTTCAGCCTTTTTTTTTTTTTTTTGTGGTTGTATATTCCTTGAAGTTGCCTTAATTTTCCTGTTGTATTAAAGCTATGATAGACGGATCCTTGAACAAACAGGAGTGCAAGATACTTGGACAAGGATAAGGATAAAGGATTCACCTTTCCTTTTCCTGACATTTGAAATACATACTTGCTTGGACTTTGAAGTTGGACTCATTAGTTATTTATAGTTTATGATGAATCAGGCCAACTAGGTAAGAAATTCAACTTGTGGTATTATTTATGAAGTATTTTAACATGATTATTATACTTAAAAGCAGTTACCAACCCGATTCCTTAGGATTTTGGTATGAGGATTCACCAAACCCATGCCTTGCCAAGTTGCCATACTCGGTGCCGTCTCACATTCTTAGTGTGGAAATGCTCTTCTTGAGAATGCATAGTTGGGGCAGATTCCTCTCCGTCTCTAAGTTATCCTTTTTATTCTCTTTCATTCTTCTTGTTTTTGTTTGTGTAATCAGCTATAGTTGTTTGGAGCGCTCTCTTTCTCTCTCTCTTTGATGCAGGCTGAACTTGGCCCGGGTCCTTACTCTTGCTCCGGTGGTAGACTCTCAGGAGTTTCAACACCTGGTCAAGGGTTCGAGTACCCATAGGTGGTGAAATACCGCTACGGTGTGAGTGGTGTGTGTGTGTGTGTGTGTGTGTGTGTGTCAAAAAAAAAAAAGAGGCTGAACTTGGCCCAAGATCTATGAGCCAGGTCTAGTCCTATTAAGCCCAAGCCTAGTTTCCACAGCTGGCCTATCAATAAGGAGGCCCAAGCTCCTATTTAGGAAGGTAGCTAACAAAATCCATCAGCTAGCTATGCAATAATTAATTAATTAAATCTTCTTACATACATTTGTATCACTTGGGCGTCTTTTTATTACTTTTCTATTTTTGTAACAAGTACCTTCTTTATACGTCTAAGGAACCTATTAAAGGGCCTTTCATGAATAATTTCAAGGCACCATTGAATTGAATAAAATTTCTGGATTCTTCTCCTTTTTATTTTATTTCTGGTTCTCATGCTTAGATTGAAGGTGCATGCATTTGGGTCTCTCTCTCTCTCTCTCTCTCTCTCTCTCTCTCAAGTTTTAAAGACATTTTCTGTTATTCTTATGGTTTGTTTGTGTGATCGAACTCAAGAGTGATTTCTCATGAAAATCCTCCACTTTGGAGTATATAGTTATTTGGGACAATCTCGCTTTCACACAAAAGAAGAAGGTTGTGATGATTTTTTGGGATGATGAAATAGAAACCCATTCACCGGAAGTTGTTTGGGATGACAATGGAATAAAGAGCTACTTTATATTTCCCTCAAAAAACAGAGTAATTCCCAAAATAGATAAACATCTTCATGATCTTTAACAAAAAAAAAAAAAAAGAGGAAAAAGATTCAAGACATTCACTCCCCTTTCTTTTCCCTCTGTTGTTGTTTGTGGACAAATACTGTGAAGGAGAACCAGCTTGGAGGAGAGTTATTCGATTTACCTGTGGTTATTCCAACTCGGAGATAAGGAATTGTGTTTGATCATTGAGCCGCATTAGATGGACAGAGAGTCTATATGCGACAAGTGGTTGATTTATGTTTAAGCGTTCTTTTTTCGCTATGTTCTAGTTCCTGATGATCTGTTGATATATGGTCAATGTTGCTACCAATTTCTGGTAAGTCTCTGTGTTTGATCTGGTGGGGCTGACCTGATGAATTGGTTGGATGGCAAATAAATAACAAGGTGGGATCTTATCTTTTCCCAACTTCCAATCATCCCCTGTGGCTAAACTGCTGGATTTTTGCTCCGATCCACCCTGAATTTGATGCCATTCTCGCTCAACTGCCAGATTTTTGCCCAGATCTGCTGAATTTGATGCCATTCTTGCTCAACTGCTAGATTTTTGCCCAGATCCGTCGAATTTGATGCCATTCTCGCTCAGCCCTTTGACATCCCTAGTCAAGTTTGGCATCCAGAACTTTTCTACTTCTGATTTTGTATAAAAATAATTGCTATTTTTTCAAAACTACTCTTAGCTTTCAGATTTACAAAAGCATGCTTTTGGATTATGCTAATCAAATCTCTCATGTTAATTGCATCCTCTCTCTCTCTCTCTCTCTCTCTCTTCTCATATAGTATATGGCCCCATCAATTAAATCTTTCACAACATGTCATTTTAAAGTGGGTGGTGCCTGGCTAATAAAATCTCTTGCATCATTTCACCATCGAGTTAGATGGTGCTCACCTACCAACGGTAGAAGAATAGGCCATGATGCCCAAGGGGGATCCAACCCCCCCAGGTGCCTTCCACAATGCTCAGTGGGGATCCAAACTCTCCAGTGTCCAGTGAGGATCCAAACCCCAACACGTGCCTTCCACAGTGCCTAGGGTGTTTCAAACCCCCCCAGTTGCACATTCACTTCCACATCCACCTCAACATCCATCCAATTCTTTATTCACAACTACAACTAAATCCATATCCACATTCATTTAATTTATCGTTCACATCCACATCCACATCCATTCAATTCAAAGTTCACAAGCAAAAAACATTGAATCTGATGAATACGTTAATTCATAATCAATATCCATTACAATCACATCCATATACACATTTTTTAAATTTAATTATATTTCTCTTGAAAATAAAAAATCGAAATTCCTATGCTCTCTTTCTACGATAGAATCTCTGCGCCCTTTATTATCTTCCTTCATTGTATACTCAACCTCCTCAGACTTGACAATGGGCGGGCCCATTTGTTTTGTCTTCCTACATCGTTGTTGAAGACAATCGAAAGATAATGTCTGCCTGAACTTGGGAATTTCTTCCTACAATTAACATATAAGTTAATATAGTTAATTAAGTGATAAATAAGCAAATAACGGATTGATGACGTAATGCGTACACATTCAGACAATGGAATCTTACTGGGCTAAACCGTCGACGGAATATACCCCACAATCATTCCCATTTGTCTATTTGGGAGACCTTTTCACCATATCGAAATTCCAATTGACTTCTCAAAATGAACTCCCGTCATTACAGATATGAAATAGTCATCTAAGCTCCTTCGTGAATTCAGGCTCAAACTTATTGAACTTTCCATTCAAGTGTTGGCTATACCATTGTGCAACCAAACATGTCTTTTCATTGAGTAGACGACTATCAAAGACCAGTGCATTCCACCCACATTGACAGTGAAGTAGACCTACAAAACACATGTGCAGTGTTATAAGTACATCTCCCTGTCAAACACATCTTACGACAGCAATTGGTGGTAGAAATGCAATGACAGACTTACCGTATCGTACCGCCATATAGGCTTTTTCAACTTAGATCCAACAACATGGGCCAAAACATGTGTGTTGATGACATTCATCATCATCTTCTCTCTATCTTCATTGCTGCCCGCAACATATTTACATACGCTATTTACATGTTTCTCCAAAAATAACTGTCAGGTAAGAATCAAAATAATATAAATTAGACTTTTATAATTTAATTTAAATGATAACTTTGAAGTGTTATTTTAATTAATACTTAGAACCACATGTACACAAACATGCAATCTTGAGGGTATGTGTCTGGATATGTTTGACTACGATATGTAAAAAAAATAAAAATCATGTAGAGGTTAATGCACTGCGTAAGAAAATATGTATCAGTAAACATATACAATACAAAAATATAGTCCGTGAAACATTTTGCCACATTCTTACTTCGTCAACAACCCATTATGGATCCCATAAATATGGCAATCATTTATAAACATCTGAATCATAAGCCTCTTTAAGAATGGTGTACTCTTCAGGGCGCATGCTTCTCGACGGGTCCATAAATTCTGCCACATGTGGGAAAGATGTGTCCATGCTCCGTGTGAGGTTTTTCGAATGAGATGAGAATCCATCTAGAAAGTTGTTTGTCGCATACGGCCTCAGATTATCAGCTCCCGCTACCTTGCGAGAAATCTTAGGTGTCACAAATGATGACACTTCCCCAACGAATATGGCAAGGGCAGTACAAACCTTTGCCTCCACATTCTGAGCACAGTGGGCTCCTGGTGTACGCTACAATGTATGGGGATCGACATCCGCAATGTCCCCTTGTTCCATTGCTGGTTTGCCCCGAATACATATATATTTGGTTAGTATATAAGTCGCATTAATGTAAAATAGCAGTTGAGCACAATTAGAATTTCAAATACGAGGTCGCGAGCCTGACTGGCCAGCTCAGTTCGAGCCGAGATCGAACTGAGTTTGCCATTGTAGCATTTTCACAAACACCTCGACTGCACCTTCAAAATCTCACTGTATTTGAGACAGCAAAAGTGATTTTACAAGTATTTTATCAAACACCTTCTAAGCAACATAAAAATCAAGAAAAGAAGGGTGTTGGTTTCATATACATACCTTCCTTGTCACCAGCCACACTTCTTTGAGTCATTTCATCAAACACTTGGCTTGCTCATTTTCGAGCTCAAACAATTAGATCGACCTTGCTTGAACTTAGCTTCGAACCGAGTTGATTCGAGCTTTTTTGAGTCGAGTCGAGCGAGCTAACCGAGCTAGCTCGGTTCGTGTACACCCTACATATGGATGGATGGTGTTGATATAATAAATACATCATTGTGGGGTCCACATAAAGTAACCGAGTCACCGAACTAGTTCGATTCGAGCTAGGTTTGATTCGAGTCGAGTCGAGCTGGGACCAGCTCGAACTCATATTCGAGCTCAAAAAATCAGCTCGACCTGGCTCGAACTCAGCTTCGAACCGAGTCGAATCCAACTTTTTCGAGTCGAGCGAGCTAACCAAGCTAGTTCGGTTCATGTACACCCCTACATATGGATGGATGGTGTGGATATAATAAATACATCATTGTGGGGTCCATATAACTTTGATCTTCTTTCAACCGTTCATGCATTCGAGGCTCTTCGAGGTAGGTGGTGGCTGGTATGTACACCATCCAATATGCTTTCAATAATTTCATCCATTTGGCTTGATCATTTTAGAGCATGAGCCCAAAAATGAGTCATCTAAAGCTCAACTGGATCACACCACAAATAGCAGTTGGGAGAATGATTCTCATCGTGGAAATATTCGTAGGGCCCACCATAGCGTTTATTTTCCATCCACTTTGTTCGTAAGGTCATTCAGACTTGGATGAAGAGGAAGAAAAATATAATATTGATCCAAAACTTCTGTGCGACTCTTAAAGGGTTCCAGTGGTAGATGTTCAATCCCCGACTTCTTTTTACAGCGTGGTTTACTTAGATCTTTTTGATCTATCTTACTTTTTTGGCTCAAGCCTTACAACGAGCTCGCCAAATGTACGGACGGTTGGGATATAACACATACTTAGTAGCGACGTCAACACCACCCAATCCGCTTCCTTATAGGAAACTCTTTCTCCGGTTTTACCTGGAAGCGGATTGCCTGCGGAGGCGTACAGAAACTCTCTGAGGTTCACCATGATTTATGTAATTTATCCTCTCCGTTCATCTATTTTACCAGATAATTTTAGTGCTTGAGCCCAAAAATGAAACATATCCAAAGCTTAAATGGACCACACCACAGGAAACAGTGTTTATTGAATGTCTACTGTTGAAAAATTCTTGGGGGCCACAGAAATTTTGGATCAAGCTTATATTTGTGTGTTACTTTCATTCATATCTGTATGATCTTTTGAACAGGTTGGATGACAAGTAAACATCACTGTGGGGCCCAAAAATGTTTCAACGGTGGAAATCATTATTCCCACTGTTTCTCGTGGTATGATCCACTTGAGCTTTGGCTGTGATTAAATTTTGGACTCAACCCCTTAGATGAGCTGAAAAAACGGATGGACGGGGCAGATAAACCACATACATTTACGGTGGGCCCAACTGAATTTACTCAGTAGGATAAGAGCGTACTGGGTAACTCAGCACGGCAATCCGATTTCGTTTTACCTGCAGCCGCTTGAGTTTTGGATCGAGTTCATTTTTGGTTGCATGTCTTAAACGGATGGACGGTGTGGATTTCTCACAAACATCACGGTGGCCCCACCTACATCCCAGCGCAGCAACTTCATGCCAAACGCTTTTCGTGGAATAAAGTCAAAGGGTGGAAGGTGAAGACCGAATCCGCCATTGAATAATGTCCTCTCTCCCGTTAACGTGCATTCCAATCAATGGTTGTTGGATGATTTGTATCATTATTTTTTGCTTTTTAAAATTGGGATCCTTATGATTAATGTAAAAACTATAATTTTTTTTTTTTTTTCTTCCCTGGATAGGTGGGAAGACACTGCCTATAATTATGTTGATAGAATATAAAAGGATATACAAACCTTCGGATGGGCTCCACAGAACCATTGGCAAATCATATAAAAAGGAAGCAGCAGAGGCATTACAAAAGGCTGGAGAAAAACACCCTCCAAACATAGACTAGAAATCTCAACAGAACCTTAAAAAACTGAAAATCAAGACTAGAAGTCTCAACAAAACCTTAAGAAAAAAAAAACTTAAAATCAAGACTAGAAGTCTCAACAAAACCTTATAAAAATGAAAATCAGGCTGCTTAAAATCAAAGTAAACAGAACCATAATGAAGAAAGCTAGCATTGCAGCCTCGCACTGGTCTGAATGCAGGGATCCACGGAATATTCACTGCTACACCCTCAGCCAGGCATGCCCTGCAAACAACAATCCACAACATACATTCTTGCATGCCAGCCAGCAACACCTCCTACAACTACAACAAAAACGAGCCCAAGATGCATTCAAAGACCAGTTTAAACCAATACAAGGGCCAAACGATCAACACTGAGAATAGAACCGATGCCCACGTTTGTTAGACAAAGCAGCATCGGCCAAACACTAGTAGCTCCTCCTTCACATAAAAACTGCAATTTAACCAGCAGTTTTTTAACTTAATATACTGTAATTTCATTTTAAATATGGTTCAGCTACAACCAGCTGTATGCTTAGCATGCAAGTCCCATAATTTTCCATTGATGTAACGGTTTTGTGGGACATCCAAATGATCCAATCCATGTAAATCATGCACCCCATTCTCAAGATCACCTGAGGTAGGCCATAGTTAAAATCAATGGATGGTGAATGCTTTTCAAGCTCGAGTGAGTCCCTCCTAAAGGGAGTCAGTCTCACGAGCACATCGAATTAGATGGACGGGAAGGAATTTTCGCAGCAGGTGCTTTGCATGATGGGACCTAGTGTTGGGGAATGCCGAAGCAAACTCCATATTTGAATCAAATGCATGAAAGATAAATGTTACAAAGCATGTTAACTCCATATTTGAATCAAACACGTAAAAGATAAATGTAACAAAGCAAGTTATGGAACACATATTTTTTCATGGCAAACACTCACACGATAAAACCATGGCACAAAATGACAACAAAATCCAATGTAAATAACAAATTACAAGAGATAAAATTATTTACACATGTGAAATCTTTTAGAAAACCTTAGTCTCTATTGGAAACCCTCTTAGAAATGTTTTAGCCCTATTAATCATATCATAATTCTATATTACACCCATATTTATAGTGTTATACCTGAAATAGGAAGCAATTTGCACAATAATACAAAACTATACGCGTCGTCTATCGACCGACATCAATCGAACAACCCTTGATCGATTAACAACCACACGTTTGATTGCTCAAATACGCTTAAAAGTGTCCAGAGAATTTATAAGTATTTCTCAAATATTTTTGATCAATCAAACTTGTCCAAAACTGTCAAGAGATCAATTTGTATAATCCGGGGCTCACTCGATTGGTCGAACAGTCCAATCGATCGATCGAGACCCCTGTTTCATAAACAGATTAAAGATATCTAGAATGTTGTAAAACAGATGTCTTAAATCTGATTTTCACCGCGTTGCTCGACCAATCGAGGGGCTGGCTCGACTAGTCGAGGATCCCTTCGACCAGTCGAAGCTCGCTCGACTCGAAGTCCAGCAATGATGTATTTGAGATTTCCGGGTCCTTCAACCAGTCGAGGGACAGGCTCGGCCAATCGAAGGTGTCCTTCGACCAGTCGAAGCCCTCCTTCGACTAGTCGAGGGTTACGCAGATGCTGCGCAGACTGCGTAAATTTGAGACGGTTTCTGGGGAGGTGCGTAAGTGGGAGTTCCCCATCTATAAATAGGAGTCCCTAGGGCCATTCTAAGGTATGCTAAGGCTTTCTAAAGGGGTTCCAAGGATTCCTAAAAGGGTTTTAGGGTTTCTAAAGGGTGTAGCAAGGGTGAGATTCGAGGTTGTTCGAATCGGGTAAGTCCTTTCTCTTTGTAATTTCTATTTTCATAGTGGAAATCTGTTGCTTTGTACTGTGGTTTTTTCCCGAAAGGGTTTTCCACGTTAAATCTGTGTGTTCTCTTATGTTTGCTTGGTGCCTTTAGATTGCTATCCTATATCCATATCTGTGTGATTCCACAACACAAATCCCAACAAGCGGTATCAGAGCAATCGTTGGGGCACAGATCTGAATCTGAGGGATAAGCAATAATGGTAAGCACTAGGTATGATATTGAGAAGTACTCAGGGAAAAATAATTTTGAGTTATGGAAGATCAAAATGATCAGTTCCTTAATCGAGCAAGGCGAAGATGATGCTCTTGAGGAGTGAAAGTCTACTATGACTGATGATGATTGAAATACTCTTGATTAAAAGGCCTTATTATCGATCCGTTTATGTCTCACGGATGAGGTTCTCTACGATGTCATGAGGGAGAAAATTGCGGCTAAGTTATGGGCGAAGTTAGAGAATGTCTATGGGAAAAAATTCTCTGAAAATCGCCTACACTTGAAGCATCAGTTGTATAACTTCAAGATGACAGATGGTGGAGATCCGGAAGCTTACATCAGCAACTTTAATAAATTGGTTTGCAAAATGCTGGATATGGAAGAGGTGATGAAAGATGAAGAACAAACATGTATGTTGATGAATTCTCTTCCGGCGTCGTATGAGTCATTCAAGGACACAATGTGCACCACGAATAAAACCTTGAGTGTCGACAGCGTTATCTCAGCCCTTCAAGGGAAGGCTATGAAATAGCTTAAGTCAACATGAGAATATCTTTTGATGTAATGCTTACAAGGGGTAGGAATTTTAAACAAGGTACAAGTTCTAGATCCAAATCCAAGGGCAAGGGCAAAGGAAAGGTAAAGTGCTGAAACTGTGGGATGGAAGGACATGTGAAGAAGGATGATATAAATCCTAAATCTAAGAGAGAAGAATCTGAGGCTTTGTATAGGGAGGCCAATGTTGTCACGTCAGATGGATCGAGTGGATGTGATGGTGATGTTTTGTCTGTGTCTACGATCAAACGCCCATACGATGATCGTAAGGGCGAGTAGATTCTTGACACAGGAGCATCTTTTCACATGACTCCTCATCAGAGTTGGTTCGCCAGCTATAGGGAGTGCGATGGTGGACAAGTGTTTATGGACAATGATAGTGCCTATAATGTTGTGACTGTTGGTACGATGCGTATCAAGATGTTTGATGGGACAGAGCGTACCCTGACTGGGGTGAGGCATGTTCCTGACATGAAAAATAGTCTGATTTTTCTCGGTGCACTCGAGGCTATAGGGGGTAGGTTCACAAGTATTGATGATGTCCTTAAAGTATCTAAGGGGGCATGTGTAATCATGAAAGCGCAACGACTCGATAATGTTTATAGGTTAATCGGGAGCACTTCAAAAGGTGGAGTTGCAGTGCTGTAGCGAATTTCACATCTGCACGTGTGTGACATGCTGGGCATAGCCACATGAACGGGCAGGGCATGAAAGCTGATACGTGCGGACAAAGATACAGAACAGGTAGAGCAGCCACCTGTGAGAAGAATTACACAACATAATCGCAAGATATCGGCGAGGTACATGGATGACTCCAATATCGTAGGGGATCCTTCTTCTATTCAGATAGCTCTAGGTGAGCCTGATGCTAAGAAGTGGAAGGTGACTATAGGCGATGTGATAGACTCATACCAGATTGACACATGGGGAGTTGGTGGAGCTTCCAGTGGGCTAGAAAGCGGTTGGATGCAGGTGGATCTTCAGGCGGATATAATATAGATACAGAGCGAGGTTGGTAGCAAAGGGTTATGCTCAGAGAGAAGGGATCGGCTTCTCAGAGATATTCGTGTCAATGGTGTAACATGTGTCTATTAAATTCATGATTGACGCTGGTTGACCAATGCGATCTTGAGTTGGAAAGGATGTATGTGGAGTCTGCACTTCTGCAAGGGAAATTGGAAGAACATATTTACATGAAGCAACCAGAGTGGTTTGAAGTTAAAGGAGCTGGGAAAAAGAGTTTGTAGGAGGTCGTGGTACGACCTGTTGCCTAAGCAGTGGTATAAAATTTGATTCCTTCATGGTGAGTCAGGTATTGTATGTTGATGGTATGTAGATCGCCAATTACGACATGTTTGAAATCAACGTACTAAAGACTTGGTTAAATGGGACATTCAAGATGAATGATCGGGGGGTTGCAAAGATGGTTCTCGGCATTAAGACTGAAAGAGGAGTAGACTTTGATTATATCAGGCAGAATACCTTGAGTATGTATTGATCAAGTATATGATGGACCAGGCAAAGCCGGAGAGCGTTCTCTGCGCGTCTCTCCTCAAGTTTTCCTCAGGACATGTCCTAAAATAGATGAGGAAAAACAGGATATATCTCATGAGCCTTATTCGAATGTGGTTGACAGTGCATGCCATTATCTATATTAGAAATACAGACTAGTTATTTCACAGGCTATTAGTGTTGTGAGCAAATACCCTTGCAAGCAATATTGGGTAGCGGTGAGATGGTAAGAAGACTACTTTACTTTTGGAAAGACAGGATCAAAGGTTGTTGGGCATTTGGATTTAGATCCGACAGACATGATTACCAAGGTCGTTCTTGTAGAGAAGTTCAAGTTCTGTGCAACTTCTGTGGACTTAGTGATGATGAAAAATAAGGACGGAGTGTGCACGAGAAGCTATGATGTGATACAAAGATAAAAGAAGAGGTCAAGAAGCTATACGATTAAAGATTGAAGATATTGTGGAGATTGTTGTAAAATAGATGTCTTAAATCTGATTTTCACCGCGTTGCTCGACCAGTCGAGGGGCTGGCTCGACTAGTCGAGGATCCCTTCGACCAGTCGAAGCCTGCTCGACTCGAAGTCCAGCGATGATGTATTTGAGATTTTCGGGTCCTTCAACTAGTCGAGGGACAGGCTCGACTAGTCGAAGATGCCCTTTGACCAGTCGAAGCCCTCCTTCGACTAGTCGAGGGTTACACAGATGCTGCACGGACTGTGTAAATTTGAGACGGTTTCTAGGGAGGTGCGTAAGTGGGAGTTCTCCATTTATAAATAGGAGTCCCTAGGGCCATTTTAAGGTATGCTAAGGCTTTTTAAAGGGGTTCTAAGGGTTCATAAAAGGGTTTTAGGGTTTATAAAGGGTGTAGTAAGGGTGAGATTCGAGGTTGTTCGAATCAGGTAAGTCATTTTTTTTTTGTAATTTCTATTTTCATAGTGGAATTCTGTCGCTTTGTGCCGTGGTTTTTTCCCGAAAGGGTTTTCCACGTTAAATCTGTGTGTTCTCTTGTGTTTGCTTGGTGCCATTGGATTGCTATCCTAGATCCATATCTGTGTGATTCCGTAGCACAAATCCCAACATAGACAACACCCACCACTTGCATAGATTTGGCTTCCTACATGCCTAGCATATTGCAAGGTGAGAAAAAAAAAATCTGCAAGGTGAGGCTGGGTGCATGTTGAGCTTAATTATGGCGTGGAAATGGCCAATTCTCATTCGTTTTCCCCATCTTGGTATATGGTGCTTATCTCAACTCCACATAACTTTTGCCGAACCTGCCTACCATAGACGTGGACACCTAGGGAGGCAGATTGCATACTAATGTAGCCAACATCAAGTCACTATTGGTCAGTGCTCTGTGGACCCCACCATGATGTATGTGTTTTATCCATGCTGTCCATCCATTTTTTCCTAACGTTTTAGGGCATGAGCCCAAAAAATGAGGCAGATCAAAATCTAAAGAGGACACTACAAGAAAAATTGTGGTGATTGCATTCCCACCATTAAAATCTTCTTGGGGCCGCAAAAGTTTTGGATCAAGAAGATATTTGTGTCATCAAGGTCTGTGTCGCCTAATCAACAAGTTGGATGAAAAATAAATATTATAAGGGGCCCTAAGAAGTTTTTAATGGTGGGCGTTTAATTACCACTGTTTCCTATGGTGCAGTCCACATGGGATGTAGATTTGCCTCAATTTTGGGCTTATGCACTGAATGAATTGTTTGGATGCATGTATAATTGCCTATAAAGGCTTTATAGGGTAGCCAACAGATTATAGCTTTTTAGCTGTAATCTGAAACCCGACTATATGTAAAACCTTTACTGTTAAAATGCATTATACAAGTTAGAACACAATGGTTAATATACACTCATGATATGTGGGGCCTACTATAATGTGTATGGTACACCCAATCTATCCATCATATACTTCCCTTGATACTCTTTGGTTGCCCTAAAAAAACAACTCATCCATTAACAAATGAACCACATGAGGGGAGGATGGGACACCCAACATTAAAAATTTTATATTGCATTTGGGGCCACCGTGATCCGTTTAGTGTGTGCATGCTTTAATGCTTTCTTAGGGCCTTAAAAAAATCAAGTCATTCTGATGTGATTTGTAGATTTTGGAAGGTTCATCGCCCAATTATATAATATGAATACTTACTTTATTAATTGTAAATACTTTACAGATTAGCCAAACACATAATCTATTTACCTGTAAACAGATTACGGATTTCACCTAAAATTCTTTTTAGGTGTAATATGTTTACAACTAAAAAAATTACATGCATCCAAAAACCTAGTAACGAAGGTAGAATGACCAATTGACCGTTGCTTTCATAACACTAATGATAAAACAAAGTTATGAGTATTACATACTACACATGCTACAGTAGATCTAATCCGTCAATCAATTTAGTCCCACCTTGTATATGTTTTACAAAAAAAAAAATTCTAATTCAAATAGCATGCGGGCCCTAATATTGTTCTGCAAACTATAGCACATCTAACATCTGGATCAATGAATGTGTACTCACATGGTGTAGATACACTAATGCATATACAATCCTTGTAACTCTCTCCAGTGCATCACTCACCCAATCATGATAATCATAAAACTTGCCAAACGGTTCACATTTTATATTCTAGTACTATCTTTCGACACGTGGAAAGGCCTTATCTGAGTCGTGTTAAAGTTAAATCCTGATAATGTATGGCTGAGATCATCTTTGGCTTGGCCCTGCCGGACAACGACTGGAAAGAGTAAAAAGACAAAAGGACCTGTGGGACCCACCATAATGTATATCTTTTATTCACCCTGTTTTTTCTAGATTATTTTACAAAGCTCAACCGTACCACAACACAATAAACAATGAGGATAATGACCCCCCATCGTTTAAACTTTCTTACGGCCCACGGAAGCGGATTTTCTTCGATTTTCTCCGACTTTGGCAGGAAGTTCCTGCGCTCTGGGATGCAAGGTGGGGTCTACCGTGATGTTTATAAGAAATTCGACCTGTCCTTCCATTTTTTAAGCTCATTGTTGGACATGCAACTAAAAAAAATTAAGAGGCTTCAAAACCTAACCGGAACATACAAGATGAAACAGTGGGGAAAGGAATTCCTACTCTTGAAACTTTACTAGGCTCCGCTTGATGTTTATATGCCATCCAAACTGTTTATAAGGTCATTTTTACTGGGATGAAATGAAAACACTAGAAACTTAGATCTATATAAAACTTTTGTAGCCATATAAATATTTCAACGGTGGTCACTAAATCCACACCGTTTCCTCTCGTGTGGCCCATTTGAGTTTTTGATCCACCTTTTTTTTGGTCTATTGTCCTAGAATGAGATCGAAAACCGGATGGATGGGTTGGATTTCTCGCAAACATCGTAGTGGGCCCCACCTAGAAATTCGTGTCCCACCACGATATTTATTTGCCGTCGAATCTGTTGATTGGGTCATTCTAACTTGGATGAAGGGAAAACAAAATATTAGTTTAATTTAAATATTCTATCGTACCCATGAAAATTTTAACGGTGGGTGTTCAATCCACTAAAAACTTGGATATGCCTGATTTTTTGGATCATACACTAAAATAATCTATTAACATGTATGGACAGTGTTGATAAAACACATACATCAAGGTGGGCCCAGTAAAGCTCCTAACTGAACCGAGTTCGTCTTGGACAAAATCCCCCTCAACGTATGGTTGGGGATTGCCTGGGAAAGCCTTTGGTAGGAACCTCTTGCGCTGAAATGGTAGATGGGCCCACCATATGTTAGTAAGAAATCCACTCCGATCATCCGTTTTACAAGATCATTTTAGGATGTCCGGCCAAAATCGAGGTTGATCCAAAACTCAATCGGGCTACATAAGAGGAACATTTGGAAGAAAGAAATGCTCCTCACCCTTGAAACCTTTTTGGGCTCCACTTTCATATTTATATGCCATCCAAACCGTTTATAAGGTCACTTCCACTTGATGAAGTGAAAGCACAAAAGGCACAGGCTGATACAAAACTTTCATGGCCGAATGAATGTTTCAACGATAGTCATTGAATCTCCTAATTAGTCTAATGTGGCCGACTTGAGTTTTGGTTCCGCCTCATTTTTGGTCACGTCTTAAAATGAGCTTGTAAAGGGATGAAAAAGGTGAATTTCTCACAAACATAAGGAGGTGTTTAGCGCATGGAATTAAATGGTATTAAGTGGGATCGAATTACTTTTTTTTTTTTTTTTTTGTAATAAATGTTCTTGCCGGTGGATTGTCTCTTAGGGCCCGTTTGGCCGGGAGGATTGGAAGGGATTGGCTGGTATTGGAAGTTAAATCCCGGGATTGGCCGGGCATGCCAAACAGACTGGGTGATTGATCCCGGAATATAGCAATCCCAGGGATCTTAAGACAATCCACTAACAACACCATCATTACCTTTAAATCCCATCCAATCCATCCTAATCCGTTCAAATTTTCTTGGACGTGTTTGGTTTGAGGGATTGGAAAGGATGGGAAGGTTTAACCCTGGGATTGGTCGGGCTTGCCAAATAGATTCGATGAAGCAATCCCGGGATATAGCAATCCCACGATCTTAAGACAATCCACTGACAACATCATTACCTTGAAATCTATGCCATCCACCCTAATACCATTCAATCCCTTCCAATCCACCTGGCCAAACGAGCCCTTAATGCCATGAGAGTGAGTTATTCACTTTGGTTGTACATGGATAACCAAAGTGACATAGGACTTAAATACATGTTTTAATTCATGTAGTGTTTGGTTGTATATGAAAAACAACTACCAATATCGAAAATCGTGTTTAAAAACTATAGTGAGAAGGTGGGACTTTCAATCCCTTGGTTTGAAAAATCATCCCTATTTGGTTCCCTATAGGTTTCCAACATTGGATCTTGTGCATGGGGTAGGGAGGGGTAGGGATGGCTTTTCCCAATTCAACCAGGATTTGTAAAATCTACGGGATTTCCTCCTAAAAGCATGAGCTAAGAAGTTCTTACGTCAGGATGGGAGGTGTGGCCCATCTTGATATTTGTGAGGAATCCACCACATCCATATGTTTTACAAGATCATTTTAGGGTAAGTGACCAAAAATGAGGTAGATTTAAAACTCAAGTGGGCCACACAAGAGAAAGCAGTGAGGATTGAGTGACCACCATTGAAACATTCATATGCCCACAAAAGTTTTGTATTACGATAAAGTTTTCTATGTTGTCAATTCATCTTAGCAGGAATGAACTTATAAACGGTTGGGATGACATATAAACATCAAGGTGGAGCTTGGGAAGGTTTCAACGGTAAGAAATTCTTTTCCCACTCTTTCCTCTCGTATGGCCCACTTGAGTTTTGGATCTGCTTGACTTTTGGTTTCATGTCCTAAAATGATCTCACAAAATGGATGGACGGGGTGGATTACTCACAAACATCAAGGTGGGCCCCACCTTAGTTCTTATTATAGTGTTCAAACACGATTTTTGAGATTGCTGATTATTTTCCTGTACAACCAAACACTATATGAATCAAAATATGTATTTAAGCCCCACATCCTCCATTATCCAAACACCAAAGTGAATAGTTCACTCGCACGGTATTAAAAGACAATCAGCAGACAAGTACATTTATTGCAAAAGAGCATTTCCATCCCACTTTCTCATATGGTCTTTCAATATGAGAAATCTTTGATCCTCTTGCAGGTAGCCGCTTCGGTGGATGGAATTATTGACTGTGGGGCCCACCCTGGTGTATGTTCCTTACATCCACACCGTCCAACCATTTTGACTAGAGGTGGGCATCGAGCCGAGTCGAGTCGAGGTGGGCCAAGCTTGGCTTGGCTTGGCTTGTCCATGATGTACTTGAGTTCGAGTTCGAGCTCGAGCTTGGCCTCGAGCTTAACATTGAAGCTTGGCTTGTTTGCCAAAGTTATCGAGTCAAGTTCGAGTCGAGCTAGTGGTTCGAGTCGAGTCGAGTTTACCTCGAGTCGAGCTCGAGCTTGTTGGGTGAGAGAGTAATGGATTCTGTTCTTGATCCTCCTCTGATGAAAGAACAGAAAGGGAAAGGGAAGGGGGTGGTGGTCGGGGCAGGCGTGCGGCTGGCAGTGGGCAGAGAAAAGGAAGAAAGGGTAAGGGAGGGGGTGCACGTGATTGGGTAGAGACTTTAGGATTTGTTTTTATTTTTTTATTTTTAAGTTTAAACTTAAAACTTATATTAATATAATATATAATATATATATATATATATATATATATATATATATATATATATAAAATATAATATAATATAATATTTAATATATTTATTAATCGAGTCGAGTTGAGTTCGAGTCGAGTCGAGTTGAAATGCCCTCTGGTCAAACTTGGCTTGAACTCAACTCGAGCTTCAAATAATTAGCTTGGCTTGGCTTGAATCGGCCATTCAAGCCGAGTCAATCCGAGTTGACTCGAGCCGAGTCGAGCGAGCTTTTCGAGCTAGCTTAACTCGTGAACAGCCATAATTTTGACAGCTCATGATTTTAAGGCATGATCCAAAAAATTAAGTAGATCCAAAACTTTTGTGGACAACATGAAGTTTTTAATCGTCAGTCATATGGTCCAACTAAGACTTGATCTACTTAATTTTTGGGACCATGCACTAAAATGAGCAGTCAAAACTGTTGGATAGTGTAGATGTAAGGAACATACATCAGGTGTGCCCCACTGTCAGATATCCCGCCGACCTCGGTAGATTCTCGGATCCACCTAAGCCGCGCGCGTACTTATCTCTCTGTTATTAAAGATAAATATTAGTCCTTTTTAATTTCGTTAGTCGGCTCGACGCATGCTTTTATAAATTAAAAAACTAAAAGAATTTTTGAAAAAAAAAATCAGCAGGATTTTTAGGATAAAAATCCCTAAAAACCTTCTTGGGAGATACCGTTTTAGATGAAGCTTTGGATGGTAAATATACATTAGTGGCTCTGAGGAAGTTTTTAAAGGTGGGCATTCAATTACTACTATTTTATTTTTGGGTTCATACCATAAAATGGTGCGAAAAAAAAAAAAAAAAAATGAATGGTAGGGATGAAACACACGTATTATAGTAGGTCTCATAGAACACGGTCCCGTAGCCACGTCTATGATGATCGGTGACGCGGTCAATCCGCGTCCGGAGATCCACCGACAGTCAGCGTCCACGTCGAGAGATCCACGGACAGCGTCAGCACCTAGCCACCTACTATGGCGGTCTGTCGGGGAACGGATTCGCTACCCATGCCACCAGGCACGCCGCTGATGGTCGGTGGTATGTGGGCCCACCATGATGTATGTGTTTCATTTGTTCCGTTCATCCATTTTTACATATCATTTTAGGGCTTTAACCCAAAAATGAGAGGGATATAAATCTCATGTGGACCACACCACAGGAAAACAATAGTGGCCGGATATCCACCATTTAAATCCTCCCGAAGCTTACTGTACTTTTTATTGACATCCAATCTGTTGATTAGATTATAAAGACTCTGAAGGGAAAAAAACAGAGATCAGCGAGATCCAAAACTTTTATTGCCTTTAGAGAGTTTTCAACGATCTACATTCATTTAACACTATTTCCTGTAATGTTGTCGGTTGAGACTAAAGTATTCCTCATTTTCAGTCTCATACCGTAAAATGATCTTGAAAAATAAATGAACAGCATGGATGAAGTACGGTGCTATGTGGGCCCATGATGTATATGTTTCATCCATGCCATCCGATCTATTTTTTAGATCATTTTATTGTATGACACCAAAAAGGAGTTATATACCAATCTCAAGTGGACCACATTATAGGAAACAATGTTGAATAATGGTCGACCATTAAAAACTTGTTGGAGGCAATAAAAATTTTGGATCAAGCTGATATTTGTTTTTCCACTTCATCTGGGTCTGTATGACCTAATCAACAGATTGGAAGTCAAATATACAGTATAGTGCCCCTTAGGAGGATTTAAATGGTGGATATCCAATCACTATTGTTTTTATGTGGTGTGGTCCACTTGAGATTTATATCCCTCTCATTTTTGGGATTAAGTCCTAAAATGATCTGTAAAAATAGATAAACAGAATGGATGAAACACATACATCATGGTGGAGCCCAAAGAGCAACGACCATTAGCCACCAGGCTGGTAGCAGGGAGTAGCCAATCCGTTTCCATTTATCCAGGAGGCGGATTTGCTGCGGTAGCCTTTGGTAGGAAGTTCCTGCCTTGGTTACATGTGGGGCCTATTGTGATGTTTGTGAGAAATCCTCCGTGTATCCGTTTTGTGAGTTCATGTACTATATGATGCCAACAATGAATCCTATCCAATGCTCAAGTGGGCTGAAAATGTGATAATTGAACATTTACAGTTGAAATATTCGATGGACCACAAATGTTTTGAATCATGCTAATATTTGTTTTTTTTTTCAGTTCATCTCAATAGTAATGACGTTATTAATAGCATGGATGGCATGTAAATATCATTGTCAACCCAAGTAGGTTTCAATCATAAAAATTTCCCTAACCACATTTTCCTTTAGTATGACCCACTTTAGCTTTGAATATGGTTCTTTTTTGGCATTATATTCTAAAATGAACTCACAAAACAGATGAATAGGAAGGATTTCTCACAAACATCACAATGGCCCAAATCGTTCTGAGCACAAGAATTTCCTGTGAAACGCTTTCGTAGTAAATGCTTACATTTATCTAAGACTCAAGTAGGCCACGTAAGGAAATTTGACACCAACTATTGAAAACTGTTAGGAACACAGAGTCTTTAATCAAGTTGATATTTATGTTTTCCTTGCATACATGTCTGCGTGACATTATAAAGACGTTAGATTACAAATATACTCAGAATAGACCCTAAAAATTTTCAAAACGGTTGTTGTTCATCTCCCACTGCTTTCTGTGGTGTGTTACACTCGAGCTTTATATGTATTCATATTTTACCAATCTAAAAAAGTTGATGGTAGGATAGGATGTATCTAACACATAAATCATGGTAGAGTGAGAAAGTTTTACAGATTAAAAGTTAGGTTGTATATTACACAATTTACTTGGGTAGAGAAAATCTCTTTTTGGAGCAATTTTGAAAGCAAAATCTTTTTAATGCATACCAATCTAACATTAAGAAAGATCTTATGAAAAAAATAATATAGAGAGACCATTCTTTTTCTCATGTCCTAAAATGATCTTTAAAAAAAAGGATGGACAATGTGGATACAAAAATACATCAAGGTGGGCCCACAGAACTTGGTGACGTGGCTTCAAGTCTCGCTACTCAACTTGGCAGTAGCTAATGCCCGTCCCTTGGCAGAGTGTAGGAGAGTTATTTTTTTAAGACTCTCTCCCAATACAGCTGAATTCCAACCGTTCTCACCATCTCATAGCTTATATGAAGGCTCAGCTGTGCACAAGACACTTAGGCCTCGTTTGTTAAATCTGAAGTCTAAAGCCTGAATCTGAAATCTGAAGCCGAATCTGAAATCTGAAGCCTGAATCTGAAATATGAAGTCAAAAAACTTGTTTGATAATTATGGCTGAAGTCTGAAAATTAAGTACTGAATTTGAAACAATATGTTTATTAACAAACATCTGAAATGTCTGAAATATGTTAATTTGACACATTTGCCCCTATCTCCTGTTTGGAAATGTTTTACACCTGATGTAGATTCCCGCCAACTTTGATCTCTTTAAAACTATTCGTACAACTCAGAGCTCAATGATTGTCAGTTATATAACTATTGTTTCCTCTCGTGTGGCCCACTCGAGTCTTGGATCCACCTCTTTTGTCGCTTGTACTAAAATTAGCTTGCAAAACAAATGAACGGAGTATATTTCCTAAAAACATGGTGGTAGGCCCCACCCAACATTATGCGCTGGAACTTCCTCGAACGGCTTCGCAGGAAATCCACGTCCATCCAATCTGCGCCCGGTGTACACACGGAAAATCGATTGATTCTTTCGTGTGGACTTAAGTCCTAAGCTCATGGGCTGGACTTGAACTATGCCCTAACCCAGTGCAACAAGTACTCGACCGGTGCACTCTGCTACAGACCTGAATCACCAAATTAGACAGAACCTCTCTAGTGAGCCATAGATGAAGAACTGCACCAATTTCAAGGTTTAATGGCTGTGAATTAGAAGCCTAACATGCGTTAGTCTACTCCATTTTATCATTTCATTCAAAATGGACCCGTGTTGGCATCAAGCTAATAAAAGTCTACGTTTGAAAATCCAAACACTTCAATTAAATCCAAACACTTCAATTAGAGGACATCAACCAGTCAGTTACAAAACAAATTAATTAACGGTCCATACCCAACAGGGAAAGTGATGGAGATCCAATGAACATGATACCCAACAGGGAAATTAATCAGTTACATGCCATCCATACCGTTCATAACATCATTCCTACTGGAATGAACTAAAAACACAAATATTAGCATGATTCAAAACTTCAGTGGCCCCACGAGTATTTCAACTGTGGACGTTTAGTTATCACGTTTTCGGCTCACCTGAGCATTGGATACGGTTCATCTTTGACCTCATGTTTTAAAATGAACTCACAAAACGGATGGACGGTGAGGATTTCTCATAAACATCTCAGTGGCCCCACCTGCGTTCCCAGCGCAGGACCTTCTTGCGGAAGGCTTTCGCAAGGGGATCCGTGTCCTATATTGGACGGAAACGGATTGGCTACTCCCCCAGCCACCATGGTCGGTGCTCTTTTAGTCCCTTCATGATGTATGTGTTTCATCCATTCCGTTCATCCATTTTTACAGATCATTCTAGTGATTCACCTTAAAAATTAGAGGGATATAAATCTCAGGTGGACCACACCATAGGAAAACAATAATGATTCGATATGCATCATTAAAATCCTCCTAAGGCCCACTGTACTGTTTATTTGAAATCCAATCTTTTTATTAAGTCATACAGGCCCAGATGAAGGGAAAAAAACAAAGATGAGCTTGATCCAAAATTTTTATGGCCCCCAAAAGGTTTTTAATGTTCGACGCTCATTCAACACTGTTTCCTGTAATGTGACCCACTTGAGATTTTGATATACCTAATTTTTTGTTCCATATCATGAAATGATCTGAAAAAATAGATGGATGGCATGGATGAAACACATACATCATGGTAGGGCCCACAGAGCACCGACCACAGCCACTTCGGTGGCAGGGGGAGTAGCCAATCCGGTGGCAGTGGGAGTAGCCACTAGCCGGTGCCGTGTTTAACGAGGACGCGGACTGCGTACTACCCCGCCCGTCCTAAGCTCCGAATGGGCAGTTCTGTGGGTGGCCCACCGTGATGTATATGTACATCCAAAACATAAATCACTTTTCTCAGATTATTTTAAGGCATGAACACAAAAATGAGGCAGATCCAACGCTCAAGTGGATCACACCAAATAATAATCTTAGTTGCATTAAAATGCACAGGTTGCATTAAATGCAAGAGTCATCTGTGATGTGGTCCATTTGATCATTGGATCTACCTCTTTTTCTTTTTGATGGCTTAAAATAATATGAGAAAAAGGATAGAGGGTTTGAATGTACAGATACATCACGGTGGGCCCGCCCACAGAACTGGCCGTTCGGACCTAGGGACGGTCCGCGTCCTCGTTAAACACGGCACCGGCCAGTGGCTACTCCCACTGCTACCGGATTGGCTGCTCCCACTTGAGTTCTGGATTTCTCACAAGCATCTCCGTGCGACCCACGTAACATCCCAATTTCTCACAAGCATCTCCGTGCGACCCACGTAACATCCCAATTCAATAACTTCGTGAATTGCCGCCTCCCTTCTTAAAAAAAAAAACTAATGACTGTCGCTTTGTCTGTTGACCGCTCTTTCTCCACCGTCTGAAACTTCTCCAGCCTCTATAAATAGAAAGTATAAAACCAGAAGCCGGTTTCGATTTGAACAAATCATCAATCTTTGCTTTCCCATTGAAAGAGGACCGTCAATTGAGCAACTGACCATGCCCGGTGCAGCCGCATTCTCATTCATGTCCATACTAGCCATCTGCTTCCTAACCATCAACACTGCAATCTCAGTCGTCCGAGCACATGACGATCCATGCACCTTGGCCTTCGTGCTCTCCGTCTATGTGTTGCTGATGCTGTTGTTTTGGTGCTTGCATGTGTATGACCGAAATTATGAGAAGAGGAAGAGATTGAAGATCCCTATATGGGTGGTGGCGACGGCCCTCAACGTGGTCTTTGCCTGTCGCGTTTCGACGATCATGAATGTATACATGAAGTGTTTGTGTGTGGGCAATGGCTATCTTCAGCAGCAGTTTGGGATTTTACTTGTTCTTCGTCTTCCCTAATAAGACTAACAACCGTCCAAGACAGTCATGATGGCCCATCTCTGCTTGATGCTAAAGTACTCTGTTATTGTAATAGTTGATAGCTAGTTATTATTCATTTTCATAAGTATAAGATTGTAATATTATAATTTAGTTTTTTTTTTTTTTTTTTTTTTTCCATGTATTAAAAGATTCATAAGTGATATATCTCTGTAAATAAACTTTTTGGATTAAATCAATACAGACAATTCAATAATAATTCTCCAAAATATTTTCAATTTTCTGAGTTATCATGGTATGAGAGAGGTACATCTAGTCACTGATCATTGAGTCCTCTACCTGCATACGAATGCAGCGGTTCTCCTCATAGTTATTACTAACATCACCACCGGCGTTACTCTGTATCTGATTAATCCAATCCGGAACCACGACCGACTTTCACCTTTACCTACACCCTCACAGCCCCATTGCAGTTTACATAGTTACTACTCCTTTCCATAAATATGAGATAGTAATATTGTAATTAAATTTCTTTTTTTCGTGTAGAGTAAGATTTATAAGTTGTACATCTCTGTAAATCAATTCTTCGGGTAAATCAATACAAACAACAAATGAGAATTCTCCAAAATATCCCCAGGAGTTATCAATAGCACCACCAGCTCTGCATTTTTATTTTTTTTTCCCAGCTGTTACTGGCAATATTACCCCATGTCGGTAGTGTATGATACAATGCCTATCTAGATATTTTTAGCTTTCATTTAAGATTTTTTTTTTTTTTTTTCATTTCATTTTGCTCTCTCAACAGTCTTCCGAAAACTTCCATACATGCCCACAATGATTAATGATAGCCTACACTGCCTGGCTAAATGAATCTAGATGCACCCTCCATTTGTTTCTTTGCTCATTTTAGGGAGTGAATCAGGTGCGGTCCTGGCCTCACCCAAGGGAAGCGGATTGGCTGGTGTACTACACACCAGCTAGATAGCTGATGTATTGACGTCAGCAAGCAAGTTCTGTGGTCCCATCATGAGGTATGTGTTATACCCAAACCGTCCATACATTTGGTGAGCTGTTCTTAAGGCTTGAGCAGAAAAATAAGACAGATCTAAAGATCAAGTGGACCACACTGCAAAAAGCAGCGGAGGATTGAACTTCTACCATTAAAACCCTTTTGGGGGTCACAGAAGTTTCGGATCATTGTTAAATTTGTTTTCCTTTTCATCCATGTATTTGTGATGTTATTAATAGATTTGATGGAAAATAAACCTTACGGTGGGCCCTATGAATTTTTTAACGGTGAAAATCATTATCCTCGCTGTATTTTGGTGTGGCCCATTTGAGATTTGTATATGATTCATTTTTTTCTAATGCTCTAGAATGATATCTAAAAATGAATGAATGGTGTGGATATATATAAACACATTATCGGGGGGGGGGGGGGGGGGGGGGGGGGGGGGGGGGTTGCTGATCTCCTTTGAACTCTTCCTTTAGCCGGGGAGCTCGACAGCGGTCGTCATAGCTGGTGTGTAGTACACCAGCCTATCCGCTTCCCACCCAAGACGGTGCAGGGGACCTAATTTTCAGGTGCATCGTACCATAGGAAACGGTGATGATCGGAAGTTTTTAAATGTAGGGCTATCATCACCACTATTTCTAATAAGTATAATCCACCTAAAAATTTGCATACTCTACACCGTCGTACCCAAGTCGAATTTCCGAGCACTCCAACTCATGACATCACGTTGAAATTTCCCTGACCACATTTCCTTTAGCACGACCCGCTTTAGGTATGAAAACGGTTATTTTTCACATCATGTTTTAAAACGAACTCACAAAATGGAGAGGAATTTCTCACAAATATTATAGTGGGCCCCACCTAAGTTCCCAGCACACAGAAACTTCCTGTGAAAGTGTTTGACAGGAAATCCACTACATTTATCTAAGACTCAATTGGGCCACACTATATAGAAGGCTTTAAATAAGCTGATATTTGTGTTTTCATTGCATAAGGTCTATGTGACTTCGTGAAGAAGTTAGATTACAAATATACTCCGCAATAACTCTAAAAATGTTTCAACTTGTTAATCTTCCACTGCTTTATGTGGTGTGTTACACTTGAGCATTGGATGTATCTCAGTATTTAGGCAATCTAAAATAGTTGATGGACAATGTGGATTTAACACATGAAAATAAGTGGAGTGAGAAAGTTTTACATATTAAAAGTTAGGTTATATATTACACAATTTAATTAGGTAGAGAAATTATCTTTTTTGGATCAATTTGGAAAGTAAAATCTTTTGGGAAATTTGCGACTGTGGACCCCACCTTTTATCCAATGGCTTTTTTGAAGCAAAACAAACTTCACTTGCAAACTTAACCTCCACCTATTGACAGTGAAATTCAGGACGAAAATACCCCTGCTTTTTAAGTAGCCAGTTTATGAAGATATGGCGGGTTTCTATGGCTACGGATTATTAGCTGTTCTGGCAGCCAACCTTGATTCAATGTCTTGTCCCACTGTCACGATTGATGCTAGATTGGCTACAGTACTTATTGCTACGGTTATAATCCGTAGCTATAGGTCTACGGTAATTACTCGATATTAGTTATCGATACTATCAATCATTTCTCGATATTATCGATGACTTATGCTCGATAATATCGAACCAATCTCAATAATATTGAAAATTTATCCATTTTTCGAGTTTTGTTGCTAGACAGTTTGGCATTCATCTTCGATATTATTAAACTATGGTCGATATTATCGACAATCTATGGCTACGGTTATAACCGTAGCCATAGGTCTATGATCATTTTCTCCTCTCTTTTCCCCACAAGTACTATTACTTTAGCAACTTTCTTCTTCACACTTGATGCAAAAATAAATAAATAAAACAAAACGAAAAAAAAAAGAAAAAAAAAGAAAGAAAGAAAGAAACAAAACATTAGGATACCATAGAGAATGTAACCTTAAAAGGCAATGTTTTGTGCGTCTGAGCTTCATGGGCAACATCTTCCTACAACATGAGAATGGTCAAATTATGAAAGGAGCAAGTATCAACATGATTCTTGTCCTATTTCAGAATAGGATGGTGCAGTGATGAGAATGCAATCAGACCAATATTTGAATTGCAATATAATATATTTTATAATATAACTCATGTAATCTGAAGTCTGGTTCAGTTTCTAACTTCCATATGCCTGGCTTCAATAAATGCCCAATGTGATAAATGTTGCTTTGGTAGTTCACATGGTTGGAGTTGGCTATAAAGAGTGCACCATGTAGAAACCTCTGCCATGTACTTCCTAAAAGCCAACCCAAATTCTTAGGAGAAGACTAAGATAATAATGATGATGATGATGCATTTATAAATTCATACACATATACAAACATACATACTTATAGAAATATATAGATATGCATATGCACATATAGATACAGATACAGACATGTGGTTTTGATCGTATATGGCGATCACACAATGCAATTCTTGAGATTCCAGAAAAGTCCATCTTTTTCATAGCCAACATTCAAGGCCACCTAAGACCTATCACTTGTCATGAAAGAGAAAAAGCCCTGAATTTATTTTCAAAAATGCAACAAACCCAAAACATCATTTCAGTAGCAATAGTGTAGGATACAATGTAAAGTAAAAACCCACTACACCTCATGAATCAATGTAATTTCAAAATGAAATTACGCATGCATATAGGACTGATTTAGATAGTGGACTCAATCCAATTCCAAACAACACATTCCAACCAATTCCATTGCAAAATTCTTTTAAAAAATTTCAAATCAAGTTGAGAAGTATTAACAATATCCACTAATCAATGCAAAAATGATACCTATCAAGTTGAGATGTGACATGCCAAAGTATGCATATTACACCATAACTCTTTGAAGTTATTTTGAATTTTCAGTAACATTCCTCCATATTATCATTCAATAAGAAAGGCTTGTTTTTTTTTTGATTAGTTGCTCTTGAATTTAACAGGGACTCAACATTTGAATCATTTTATGAACATGTTTGATAACAAACAAACATCACTGTTGGGCCTAATATGGTTTCAACAGTGGAAATCATTATGCCCATTGTTTCCCGTGGTATGATCCACTTGATCTTTTGATATGCTTCAATTTGGGGACCCTTTAAATTAGATGGAAAAACGGATGGACGATGTGGATATACTACATACATTCAATGTGGACCCAACTGAGTTTACTCAGTACGATGGGAGCGTACTGACTAACTCAGTACGCAATCTGATTACGCTTGCTACTCAGCAGGGCAAACTAGAAATTGAGGGGGGCAAACTGGAAATTGAGCGGGGCAAACATGAAATTGAGCGGGGTAAATTTGAAATTCAGCGGGGCAAACATGAAATTGAGTGGGGCTAACATGAAATTCAGCGGGGCTAACTGGAAAATGAGAGGGGAAAACTAGAAATTCAGCGGGGCAAACTAGAAATTGAGCAGGGAAAATTGAAAATTGAGTGGGGCAAACATGAAATTGAGCGGGGTAAATATGAAATTGAGCGGGGGGTAAATTAGAAATTCAGTGGGGCAAACTGGAAATTCAGCGAGGGTAACATAAATTTCAATGAACTTGAAATGCAATTGAACTAGCCTAACAAATAATTGAAATGCAATTGAACTAGCCTAATAAATAATTAAAATGCAATTGAAGTAGCCTAACATGAATTTCAATGAATTTGAAATGCGATTGAAGTAGCCAAACATCAAATTCTAAGGTCATTACTCGGGGAATTCAACTAATCATGAACCGGGAATGTCGGCGACAACTCGAGCATATTGCCGAGAAGTAGGTCAAATAGACCAAGAACTCTTGAAATGGACCACACCACATGAAATTTTAAATTGAACTTCTACTGTTGATCAAATCTTAGGGGCCACAGAAGTTTTGGATCAAGCTTATAATCATGTTTTCTATTAATCCATGTCTGTATGATCTTATGAACAGGTTTGATAACAAACAAACATTACTGTTGGGCCTACTATGATTTCAACGGTGGAAATCATTATGCCCACTGTTTCCCATGGTATGATCCACTTGATCTTTTGATATGCTTTAATTTGGGGCTCAACCCCTTAAATTAGATAGAAAAATGGATGGAGCGGGGTAACAAAACCTACTAAACCATGAAATTGAGCGTTGTAAATATGAAATTCAGCGTGGCAAACTAAGAATTCAGCGGGACAAACTAGAAAATCAATGGGGCAAACATGAAATTGAGCGAGGCAAACTAGAAAATCAGTGGGGCAAACATGAAATTGAGCGGGGCAAACTAGAAAATCAGTGGGGGAAAAATGAAATTTAGCGGGGGAAACACGAAATTCAGCGGGGTAACTAGAAAATCAGTGGGGCAAACTTAACAGATAATTTCATGGCTTGAGCCCAAAAATCTAAACGTATCCAATGTTCAAATTGACCACACCACATGAAAATTTTGAATTGAACATCTTAGGGGCCACAAAAGTTTTGGATCAAGCTTATAATTGTGTTTTCTATTAATCCATGTCTGTATGATCTTATGAACAGGTTTGATAACAAACAAACATCACCGTTGGGCCTACTATGGTTTCAACGGTGGAAATTATTATTCCTACTGTTTCCCGTGGTATGATCCACATGATCTTTTGATATGCTTTAATTTGGGGCTCAACCTGTAACACCCGTATTTTTTTTTAAAAAATAAGATTTAAATTTTAAACTTTAAGTGGGAAAGAGATCCACTGATCTCGTTATCCTTCCTCTAGTATCTCGTCATACAAAATTCCTCGTATCTCGTAGTTCCCCAATCAACCTTCCTTCTTTAAAAAAATAAATAAGAAGAGTTCTATTAAAACTGAAAGAAGCAAGGAATAACTCGTAGAAGAAAAAAAGAAACGTGAGAGAGAGCATGAGTTCTATCAAAACTGAAATAAACTAATGAAAAACTCGTAGAAAAAGAATATGGAAGGAAAAGTGAGAAGGAGGAATTTCTTTGGAATTCACTTATTCAGGTGAGTAATTTTATATTATTTTTCTTTATTTTATTCATGTAATATGTAAATTGGCATGATCTACACATTGGATAGATTTGATCAATCAAACATCCATTATGTAGGTTTAATTAATTCATGTAAAAAGGTATGCGCATGACTTGTTAAAGTATAGAACGTAAAATTTTAAGGTATGTGCATGGCTTTAAGGATAATATGTAGAATGTGATTTTTTTTGATGGACAGAGACTAGTATGATTCGTACTGTTCATGGGTGTTATAACAATTAATTATATAATATTTTTTAAGAATCAGATCGATTCGACACTTTAATGGACTGTACTGGTCATATATCTATCAATCTTCTTCCTTAACTTAATGAAGAAGAAAAAAAAGAGATGGAAGAATAATTCTCTACGCAAGATACAATTTCGCACAGAGAATTATATGACATAATTTGAAATGTGTGATTAAATCATCACCATTCATTAGTTCCTTAAGATTTAATTAAATTAAAATATTAAATTCTAGACAGATCAGACCATTGGATGGGCAATATTGATCTGAATAAATAATAAATCATACGTTTTATTCATTAGGTATAATTATAAGATTTAAAGAAAATTTTTTATTTATGTGATTTTAGGAAGTCCTAATTCAATTCAAACCGTTGGTTCACGGAATCATCTCCACCACATCAAGGTGAGTGATCCCAATGTGTTTCCCATCCGTCAAGTCAAAATAGATGGATTGTTTGATGTGTTGTATTATTATTTTGATTTAATTGAAATGATTTAATTGCCATGATTTAATTGTCATGATTTAATTGTCATGTACTCTTAGTTGATTTAAAGGACTATGATTTCTGTATTAATAATGATATGATTTGATTAAGGTGTTAAACTATATTAATTCAAATGTGATAAATAGCCTATGCAATACATGATTCATGATTTCATGGTGCATCTATCAATTGCATGCACAATACGTGCTGGATTCCTGTGGGATCTCCCTGGACGGTAAATCTTGGTAGAATCATTACCAGAAGCCCACTATATTAGTGGAAGCCTACTCAAGGAGTAGATGCGGGCCTTGCCTATGCCTACCAAATGGTAGAAGCTTGCCAAGGGGCAGATGCGGGTTAATGGGTTTCCAATTCAAGCAAGTGGACGGATTCCCACTTGATGCATTATTGCATTGCATTTGTATTTTAAAAAAAATATTTTAATGTGTATGTTTATTGGGCACTTTATTATAGTTTGATGTAAAGAACCATGTCGGGAATTCTCACTAGGCCTGGCTAGCTTATCCTTTTTATTGATGAAAAAACTATACAGATGTAAATGAGGGTGAGCCGGTGGCTCAAGAATAGAAATACGTGGCTGAGCCGGAGAGGATTTAAGGGACACGTTGAAAGTGTACCTACTTGTACCCTGGTTTGTCAAGTTACGTGAATGGTGTGTCAGACTGGCTGCAAAACTCGATAGGAAGATTATTTTAAGCGTCTGCCTCAACCGGATGTGTAGAAGCTCGCCATAAGTAAATCATAGCCTCACATCCCATAACCCAATACACCAGGTGAATTAAACCCTTAAAACAAGATAGACATCTTAGGATTTTTATGGTGAGAAAACTTTTTCAAAATAGGAAAATCTCTAAGTTTTTCTCACCTTGTCGATTCTATCGAAGCACCCTCGATATGATCGACCTGCACTGTCGATGTCCTCGATACCTTAACGATATTATCAATAAGAGGACCAAAAGTGTTCAGCAACTAAATACTCATCTGGATGGATTTATCGATGTATCGATACATCTATCGATATCACCGATATAAGCACAAATATGTCCAACAACTTCACAATATATCTGGATGAATTACGATGTATCGATACTCATATCGATATCATCGATATTCAAATCTCGAGCCCATCGAGAGTGGCTCGATAAGATCGACAGGCAGATTTTCGGTGCCCCTGTTTTTTAATGAAAATTTCAAACTCCTTCAATATATCGATGATCGTCCGATATGATCTGAAATCAAATATCGATATGATCGGAGGTCCATCGATGATATTGATGGTGGGCGCGCATTTCTTACAGCAGTTATTTCAGAATGTTTTTAACTATGATCGGGGGCCCTTCGATTTCATCGATATTCAAATATCGATGATATCGACACCTGATCGATTGCATCGAACTAAGCCATAATCTGTCCAGCAAGTTCAAAGATAAATCTACTGAAATTATTGATGCCTCGACTTAGATCTCGATATCATCGACATTCAAATTCCGATGACCTCGACGGTTCCCCCGATCATTCATGAAAACCTGAAATATTTTTAAAGTCAAGTCTCTCTCATTTTTCATGTGCCGAGGGATCAACCCAGTTATTGATGGAATCAGAGTTCGAAATCCGATGACATCGATAACTGTTTCGATTCATCGACCTATTGGCAAGGAATTTCAAAAGTGTATGACATCGAGTCCGAGTCATCGAGCAGACCATTGATGCTATCGAGAGTATACGCTTGATGATATCGAACCTGCTCGATGATATTGAACTCTGTCATAAATGTGACCATTTTATATCCGTTGGAACTTCTTGCCTATATATAGAGGACTTGTTCTTTGTTGCTGTGAGAGAAAGAGGAGAGAGCTTTTGAGTGTTTCAACTTATATCCTATACCTAAAGCCCTTTCTCTTAAGGAAGTTCATCCTCCAATCCACCCTTACCATTGATATTAAATAGAGTGGATTGGGGAATGAACTTCCGCATTCAAGGATCCTCCAGCTACTATCTTATTGGCAAATCATTATGCTACGATGCCTTGAATGCATAAGAGAGGAACCACTCTATCTTCCTTATAGGAAAATCTTTAGAGAGTAAGATTCCATCTCACCCTTGACCCAACCAGAAGCCAAGTATTGGTATATCATCTTATGTTGCGGATTAAGGGAGCTGATGACTCTTCATCAATAAGGAGGAGAAGATCTTTGGCGTTGTACTTAACGGGACTCATCAACTTATCTGTAAGTATCCAGAGTCCAGAGGACACTTGTGATCATTCCTTCCTAGATCTTGGTCCAAGTGGTTCTCACCCTTTGAAGTCCTCAAGGAGGCCTCCGGCGGGAGTATACGTAGTGGGTGCACTGGGTGGACCCTTGCTCTTGTGTAGGGCATAAACTGTTAGGTCCTTGTGTAGGTCCTTGACCTGTGTGGTCTAAAATCCGGGTGCGTTGTGTGTACCCTTGCTCTATGGAGAGCATAAACATCTGGTTAGGAGTGAACCAGCAAAACTCTGGGTTAGACGTGAACCACGTAAAACCTCTGTAAAGGTTGAAGGTGAACCTGATTTAAAACCTTAGGTTTGAGGTGAACCCTGGGAAACCTCCTTAGTGAAATTCGGTACACTCAAGGGTTGAGTGCGATAGCCGGAAATATAGTAGACAAGTAGTCGAACCACTATAAAAATGACTGTGTTTGTGATTGCTTTTCTATATGTGTGATTCATGACAATGCATTCATATATCTGAACATATCTCACACACACACTCAGTCACATCCAACATAGACTAAGTTACTCATTGTTATATCTTGATTAGTTTGTGATTGGATCCTCTACTTGGCTTGGAAGCCAATAGAGTTACATTCGAGTAATCCTGATAGTTGCATATCTATAAGGATTAGTGTAATAGGATTTTGAATAAATAGGTAAAAACTATTAAAATTCCTATTCACCCCCCTCTAGGACATATTGGCATATTCCGACTTCATCTCAAGCGGTCTTCACCGCTATTTCAATTGGTATCAGAGCTAGGTTTCTCTTCAAGGGCTTCACTGCCTAGAGAGTGATCTTGACTGAAGTTAGAATCATGATAAAATATGGCCAAAAAGGTGTAACCAACTAGAATAATTTTCTAGTAATCCATACAGCCCTGAAAGTTGGAAATAGTTCAAAGTGGTATCTGGACAGTGGATGCTCCAGACACATGACTGGTGACCAAACACACTTTTGTGAGTATTCAAACTTTGATGGGGGATCTGTCACATTTGGTGATGGAAGTTCAGCCAAGATAATTGGACAAGGAACTATAGTACAGTACCAGGCCTTCTAAAGATCAAACATGTACTTGTGTAGAAGGCCTGAAACATAATCTCTTAAGCATTTCCCAAATCTGTGATAAAGAACATCTTGTCACTTTCTCAAAGGATGTATGTAGAATTTTGGATCATACAGAAAAATCTCTCATAAAAGGTTTACGTACTAGTGATAATTGTTATATCATTGAAAGTACGAGTGAGAAGGGACTATCCACAAAGTGTAACATGGCTGTGAAAAATGAATCCAAAACTATGGCACAAAAGGTTGGGACATGTCCACTACCGAAATTTAGCAAAGCTCAATTCAAAGAATCTGGTAAGGGAACTTCCCAAGATTAGAAAAAAAGAAAAAGTTGTCTGTGGAGAATGTCTAAAAGGAAAACAGATAAAGGTTGGACACAAGAAAACAATCTCCATAGGAACAACAAAACCTTTGGATCTGCTACATATGGATCTAGTTGGACCAACTAAAGTGGAAAGTCATGGGAAGAAAAGATATTTCCTGGTGATAGTAGATGATTACACTAGATTTACTTGGGTCGCATTTCTTCGAGAAAAATCAAGTGCTTTTGAGGAATTTGTGACTCGGGCAAAACGACTCTAAAATGAAAAAGGATACGGGATCAATCGCATCAGAAGTGATCATGGTGGGGAATTTGAAAATGAAAAATTTGAAAAATATTGCAATGAGAAAGGGATTCATCATGAATTCTCAGCCCCAAAACCCCACAACAAAATGGAGTCGTTGAAAGAAAAAATCGAGTACTGCAGGAAATGTAAGACCCGTAACCTAAACCGTACCGTTCAGTCAGCCCCCGCGATCCTACGGTCGAATTCCGGTAACCTTCGACCTGTATTCAACGTTGCGCATGCACCTAAACCGAGTCCTGCATATAAGAGTCGGCTCGACCCGAAACTTGTACCTTGGCGACCGCGTCGTCGCCGCGGTTCTAACGTCGCGACTCGCACACCGACCCGATACCCAGGCTAGAAGATGTCGGCTTGCGTTCGATTCGATGATGAAAACACCGCGCGTTACGAATTACGAGGGAATCTCTACGAGATGTCCCATCAATCAATCAATCACTCATGTCAAGTACAAGTCAAGTCACCCCATACCAAAGTACAACAACCCATCCCTCTCCCTTACATAAGCAATCCTAAAGTCAACTCTCTCTCCCATTTTTCAATGTTACCCTTACCCATGACATCATCACACCACTCCCTCCATCCCTTATTCCTTTAATTTATTCTTTCTCTCTCTCATTCTCTCATTCCCTCCCTCTCACACGTCCAAGCCTCTCTAAGCAACCCAATCTCCTAAGAAATTTCTAAGTGTGGCCCACCTCCTCAACTTCCATCTCAACCGTCCGATCATCATCCGCACTGTTAAAATCCGATCGACGTCCATAAGAACCGTAGGTGAGGAGTTTTCAAGCCAAGGGAGCAAGGAGGATCACAACAAGGTGGGTGATCCACCGTTAAATTTCTTTTCTTAGGGCCACTTGTTGGTGGGACCCGATTTTTTTTATATGTATGAATTGTATCATGTGGGGCCCATAGTGGCGGGGCCCCACCATCACCGCCTTTTATCTCTTGTCTTTTTGCCTATCTCTCTTTTTTTTCTTTCTTTTCCCCTTTAATGTTGTGGACCCCACCAAATTATGTTAAATCCACTCCATCCATTAGATGGTGTGGTCCACCGCATTTTAGGTGAAATCCACCCTTTATATATGCATGAATATGTAGTAACATGTTATATTATATTATTATAATATATATATATATATAAATATGTATGGTGGGCCACGTACATGTGGGACCCACCACGTGCATGGTGGGCCACGTGCATGAGGGACCCACCATGAGGCCCATGTATACACCGTCCAGCGTCTCTGGACGCTGGACGTGAAGGTGGACTGTGTATTGGCTTGGGCGTGTACTTCCAAGCTAACGTTTTAAAAAAAAAAAAAATAAATATTATGGTGGACCCCCCTCCCCCACTACTCATGTGACCTTATCAATAGGTTGGATAGGAAAATAAACAATATGGCGGGCCTCCCATGAGGCCCATGGGCTGATGCGTTTGGGCCGTCTTGATGTATTTTTAAGCCCATTATTGAGGCCCACTTTGGCATATATGGGCCATACATTTAGGCCCATCTTGGCATGTATATGGGCCCAATATTGAGGCCCACTTTGATATATATAAGGCCTATGTGATTAGGCCCATTCGATACACACTGAGCTTATGTGATTGGGCTCATTTAACACATTCTCAGGCCCATGGATGATGGCCCATTGCAAAGTACCTAAGGCCCATTGGTGAGGTTCATTGAGGTGGCCCACTTGATGAATATAAGGCCTATGAGATACGGCCCATTTGATGCATTTGAGGCCCGGTGGGATGTACCTAAGGCACATTGCAATGTGTGATTCGGCCATGATTTACTTAATGGTATTTGGGGTGAGCCGAGCCTTGGGGACAATGTTGGTTTGACGTCCACATTGTACGAGTAATGTTGGTTCGATGTCCACATTATAACTCTCCCTAAGGCCACTGATAGGCCCGTATCTGTTTCATGTAAGCCATCTAGGCCCATCTTCATTGAGAGGATAGTTTATTATTTTATAACATGTTTAGCACAACCCCATGATTCATGATCATACGCATCATATGTATGCTTGAGATGAGGAGTGTCTGATCATAGCATATGCCTTCGGGCAGACTATTTACGAGCTTCCTGATAGGCAGAATTGCCTAACATGAGCGCGTGCTTCACGCAGGATGGTTGTATGATTGGTAGTGCGGTTCATGCACTTGCATCTGTATGACTGAGATATGCCCTAACGACATCAGGGCCATAGCCTCCACAGATATATTGTGGGTGGCTGGTTGGATACCGAAAAATCTTGTTTCAAGCAATTGGGGCGCCATAGATGTCCCTGGGTGAGAGTCCCTGAACCCGATGGTACCAGAGGATGACTCCAACGTCGAGACCGAGTGGATATATGAGCGCACGAGGGCCGAATACCATGAGGCCGCGTCTCCCACCGTGTCGTGGTCGGTTGGAAAGGGGTGTGGCCTTACTCGCCCGAGAGCAGGGGGCATTACTAGGCTGAGTTTGACCAGCTCGGAAATGGGTTCGCTATCGACGTGCCGGATAGGTATTGGCTGACTATTGGCCAGGCGGATAGTGAGGTTTCTTACGCTCACTTGGACTGTGCTGCTTGGAGAGAGACAGTGTCATTTGGAGTGTACTGAACCCCGGTGATTATCCAGACTGAGAACTGTATTGACATAAGGATTTGGATGAGGATTGGCATGCTTGACTTACATATTGCATTGCATAGCCTTGGTACGACTGGTTGCATTTACGTACTCATCAGCATGAATCTGCATTACTCCGGCATTGCATTTTGAGCACGTTCGCACACACTTACACTGCCCTCTAAGCTTTCTATAAGCTTATGCACGATTGATGCGTGCAGGTGACGCCAGGACGCAGCCGTAGTCTCGCCGCAGTTGGAGCGTGCAGCCGAGCTTTTGGAGTTTTGTCATTTTCAGTATCTTGTATTTCCTTTTATACACCTTGTACTCAAAGTTTTTAATCATAGTGGATTTTGTGATGGTGTTCTTGTGGTTATTGTTCGTGGGTTATGCTTGGTTATGCTCATTACGAATCAAATTGATATAAGAAATCCTCCTTGTAGTATCCCAGGATCGGAACCTGGTATATGGGTGCCGGGAGCCGAGAATGGGGTACTACGGAGGCTGTCGGCGTCGGATTCGGCGATCGAAAATTTTGTGAGCCCGGTCTCCGAGTTCGGGGCGTGACAGGAAATGGGGTCAGTTATGCTAAATGGAAAGGATATGGCAAAAAGTTTTTGAGCAGAAGCTGTTAACACTGCTTGCTACATCATAAATAGAGTATATCTTAGAGCAGGCCTATACAAAACCCCATACGAACTATGGTATGGAAAACTGCCTAGCGTGAAATATTTTCGAGTCTTTAGTAGCAAATGCTATATTTTGAGAGATAGAGATCACCTAGGAAAATTTGAGTCTAAAAGTGATGAATGAATCTTCTTGGGGTATGCCATGAATAGTCGTGCGTACAGAGTATGCAATCTAAGAACTCTTACTATTCAGGAATCAGTAAATGTGGCAATCGATGATCAACCTCATGAAGAAGAGGCACCTGTAAATGAATTAGAAGATGATGTAGATTCATGCATACTGGAAAAACCTGAAAGCAAAATTTTATCACCCAGTGAACCACAACCATCATCTGACATTCCCATTATAAAAGATCATCCTCGAGAGTAAATCATTGGAGATCCTAATGCTGGTGTAAGGACTCGACGACAAATAGAAAATGTCTATAGTCACTTCTGCTTTACCTCAAAGATTGAGCCTAAGAACATTGTTGAAGCTCTTCAAGATGAACACTGGATAAATGCAATGCAAGAAGAACTTCAACAATTTCAAAGAAATGAGGTATGGAAGTTGGTTCCCAGATCACTCGATACTAATGTCATAGGAACCAAATGGGTCTTCAAAAATAAATCTGATGAATCAGGAAATGTGATTAGGAACAAAGCAAGACTTGTAGCTCAAGGGTACTCATAGATAGAAGGCATTGATTTTGATGAGACATTTGCCCCTGTAGCTCGTCTAGAGTCCATCAAAATTCTTTTATCCATCACATGTGCATTAAAATTTAAACTATTTCAAATGGATGTTAAGAGTGCTTTTCTGAATGGGGATCTGTCTGAAGAAGTCTATGTGGAACAACCCAAGGAATTTTTCGATCCTAAGTATCCTCAGTACGTATATCGTCTAAACAAAGCCCTCTATGGTCTTAAACAGGCACACGAGCTTGGTATGAACGATTGACAAAATTTCTTTTGGACCATAAGTTCTGCAGAGGGAGTATTGATAAAACCCTGTTTACCCAAAGAACCAAAAGACTCACTGCTCATAGCACAAATTTATGTGGATGATATAGTCTTTGGTTCAACATGTGAAGACATCGCATATAAGTTTGCCGATCTCATGAAATCAGAATTCGAAATGAGTATGGTTGGTGAACTAAACTTCTTTCTAGGGTTGCAAGTCAAACATCTACATGATGGAATCTTTATCTGCCAAACCAAGTATGCAAATGATCTGGTAAAAAGGTTTGGTCTTGAATTTGGTCGTTCCTATCACACTCCCATAAGCACCACACTCAAACTCTCCAAGGATACAAATGGCATGAGTGTGGATCAACATCTCTACCGGAGTATGATAGGTAGTCTACTATATCTCACAGCTAGTCGACCCGACATATCTTTTAGTGTTGGGGTATGTGCTCGATATCAAGCAGATCCAAAGGAATCTCATTTAACGGCTGTTAAGAGGATCATCAAATATATAGCAGGAACTTCCTCTTATGGACTATGGTATCCATTTGAAACATCTACCATCATCACCGGGTACTCTGATGCCGACTGGACTGAAAATTTGGACGATCGAAAATCAACAAGCGGAGGATGCTTTTATGTTGGAAACTGTTTGGTCTCCTGGCAGAGCAAGAAATAAAATTCAATATCATTATCCACTGCTGAGGTTGAATACATTGCTGCTGGAAGTTGCTGTGCACAACTCCTTTGGATGAAGCAGATGTTGTTGGACTACGGGATTGAACAACCCACGATGAGTCTTTTCTGTGATAACACAAGCGCAATCAATATTTTAAAGAATCCTGTTCAACATTCTCGAACTAAGCACATTGATATCCGTCATCATTTTATTCAAGAACTTGTTAAAAACAAGATTATTACATTGGATTATGTTTCCACAGAAAAGCAACTCGCAGATATCCTCACCAAACCTCTTGATACAAACAGGTTTAGTGACATTCAGAAATCCATTGGTGTCTGCACTCACTAAGAAAATATTCCAGTGAACTTGGGCAACAAAGGTAAATCTCCACATTGGGACATTCATGGTTATATAATAGTCACACGACTAAACTACCTATATTAACTTTTGTTTGGAAGCCAAGTTAATTCTCGATGATATTCGAATGGCGTCAATAGTATTGAAACTTACATAAGCAAGGTGAATTTTTGGACAAACTGTTAAATTACTGCTGTCTGTGGCAGTATACTTTTGGAAACATGGATTTAACTACTATCTTGTGCAATTCATTTTGGTGTTTTTATGGCTACATATCACTCTTATCTTTAATACCATATTTTTTTATTTCCCCCAGGTTTATCAAGTCTCTGTTTTGGAATGCATATATATGAAGTCCTGAATGAACTTTTCAATTGCCATACAACTGCTCTATCATATCTAATATGCATCCTTAGGATCTGAATATGATGTTTGTTTCAAAATGAATTCATTTTTGTACATTTGTATCTATTGGTTTCTCCCATGAAATTCATTCTTCAGTCAATATCACTTACTGTACCTTTGCCAATGACTGACAAAAAGGGGGAGAACGGTTTAACACACCCCGATCGAAAAATTGTGTATCGTATCTCTGTTTATGCAGGTGTTAGGGGGAGCAGCTGCAAGAAAGGGGGAGTCTTGAACTAAGGGGGAGCGGATACTTGTAGAATGTGTACATGGGTTAGAAAACATTGTAAAATTGTGTAAGTGCATGTACACACAATTTAGGGTGTGTCTATAAGTGTTCTAGGGTGTTTTGGGTATTTTGTCACGTAATTGATAAAGGGGGAGATTGAAAGTGCACCTACTTGAGCCCTGGTTTGTCAAGTTACGTGAATGGTGTGTCAGACTGGCTGCAGAACTCGATAGGAAGATTATTTCAAGCGTCTGCTTCAACCGGATGTGTGGAAGCTTGCCATAGGTAAATCATAGCCTCACATCCCATAACCCAATACACCAGCTGAATTAAACCCTTAAAACAAGATAGACATCTTAGGGTTTTTATGGTGAGAAAACTTTTTCAAAATAGGAAAATCTCTAAGTTTTTCTCACCCTGTCGATTCTATCGAAGCACCCTCGATATGATCAACCTGCACTGTCGATGTCCTCGATACCTTAACGATATTATCGATAAGAGGACCAAAATTGTCCAGCAATTAAATACTCATCTAGATGGATTTATCGATGTATCGATACATCTATCAATATCATCGATATAAGTACAAATATGTCCGGCAACTTCACAATATATCTGGACGAATTATCGATGTATCAATACTCATATCGATAGCATTGATATTCAAATCTCGAGCCCATTGAGAGTGGCTCGATAAGATCGACAAACAGATTTCCGGCGCCCCTGTTTTTTAATGAAAATTTCGAACTCCTTTGATATATCGATGACCGTCCGATATGATCTGAAATCAAATATCGATATGATCGGAGGTCCATCGATGATATCGATGGTGGGCGCACATTTCTTACAGCAGTTATTTCAGAATATTTTTAACTATGATCGGGGGCCCTTCGATTTAATCGATATTCAAATATCGATGATATCGACACCTGATCGATTGCATCGAACTAAGCTATAATTTGTCTAGCAAGTTCAAAGATAAATCTGCTAGAATTATTGATGCCTTGACTCAGATCTCGATATCATCGACATTCAAATTCTGATGACCTCGACGGTTCTCCCGATCATTCATGAAAACCTGAAATATTTTCAAAGTCAAGTCTCTCTCATTTTTCATGTGTCGAGGGATCGACCTAGTCATCAATGGAATCGGAGTTCGAAATTCGATGACATCGACAACTGTTTCGATTCATCGACCTATTGGCAAGTAGTTTCAAAAGCGTATGACATCGAGTCTGAGTCATCGAGCAGACCATCGATGCTATCGAGAGTATACGCTCGATGATATCGAACCTGCTCGATGATATCGAACTCTGTCATAAATGTAACCGTTTTATATCCGTTGGAACTTCTTGCCTATATATAGAGGACTTGTTCTTTGTTGCTGTGAGAAAAAGAGGAGAGGGCTTTTGAGTGTTTCAACTTATATCCTATACCTAAAGCCCTTTCTCTTAAGGAAGTTCATCCTCCAATCTACCCTTACCATTGATATTAAATAGAGTGGATTGGGGAATGGACTTCCGCATTCAAGGATCCTCCAGCTACTATCTTATTGGCAAATCATTATGCTGGGATGCCTTGAATGCATAAGAGAGGAACCACTCTATCTTCCTTATAGAAAAATCTTTAGAGAGTAGGATTCCATCTCACCCTTGACCCAACCCGAAGCTAAGTATTGGTATATCATCTTGTGTTGCGGATCAAGGGAGCTGAAGACTCTTCGTCAACAAGGAGTAGAAGATCTTTGACGTTGTGCTTAACGGGACTCATCAACTTATCTGTAAGTATCCAGAGTCCAGAGGACACTTGTGATCATTCCTTCCTAGGTCTTGGTCCTAAGTGGTTCTCACCCTTTGAAGTCCTCAAGGAGGCCTCCGGTGGGAGTGTACGTAGTGGGTGCACTTGGTGGACCCTTGCTCTTGTCCCAGCAGTGTTCATGGACCTGATAAATAGAGTATTCCAGCTTTATCTGGATAACTTTATCATTATATTCATCGATGATATCTTGATTTACTCCAAGACTAGTCAACAACATGAGCTACATTTGAGGACATCATTACAGACTTTAAAGGACAATCAATTGTATGCTAAATTCTCTAAATGCGAATTCGGGAAGGAGATCGTGTTAATTTCCTTGGCCATGTTCTCTCAGAAAAGGGAATTGCAGTAGATCTAGCAAAAATTGAATCAGTGGTGAATTGAGAACGACCCACAAATGTCTCAGAAATTAGAAGTTTTCTTTAACTGGCTGGGTATTACAGAAGATTCATCAAAGATTTTTTGAAGATTTCCGGGCCATTGACAAGTTTGACTCGGAAGGGAGTACCATTCAAATGGACTGAGAAGTGTGAAGAAGCTTTTGCCGAGTTAAAGCGACTTCTAACCTCCACTCCCATCTTTACTCTTCCGAAAGATGGACTGATGTTTGAAGTATATACAGATGCATCAACAAAAGGTTTGGGTTGTGTATTGATGCAATTTGGTAAGGTTATTACTTATGCATCAAGGCAACTTAAGCCTCATGAGCGTTATTACCCAACTCATGACCTGGAATTAGCCGCCATTGTGTTCACATTAAAAATTTGGCGACATTATCTGTATGGTGAACGGTTCGAACTTTTTACAGATCATAAGAGTCTTCGGTACTTATTCTCACAGAAGGACCTGAATATGAGACAAAGAAGATGGACAAAATTCCTGAAGGACTATAATTTTGAATTACTTTATCATCCGGGTAAAACAAATTTAGTAGCAGATGCTCTAAGTAGAAAAGAGTATAAGTAGAAGACTATAACTAGTTTGATGATCCATGAATGGGAAATGCTGAGTTTCATAAGAGAATTCGACGTCAAACTAAATTTTCAGGAGCAGAAGGTTGAGATATGTAATATTAAGGTGAAACCGACTCTTAGAGATCGGATTATCGAATCGCAAGCTAATGATGAATGGTTGCTGAAAATGGTAGCCAAATATCAGGATAATGAGGAGTCCGAGTGGAGTAATAGGGCAGATAAAGGGATTCGCTACCAAGGACGTATTTGTGTACCTAATGTCCTAGAGTTAAAAGACGAGATTTTGAAAGAAGCACATCGAACCAAGTTTATTATTAACCCCGGAAGCACGAAGATGTATCAGGATGTGAAGAAATTATTTTGGTGGCCAAACATGAAGAAAGAGATCGCAGATTATATTTCTCGATGTTTTATTTGCCAACAGGTGAAGTCAGACCATCAGAATCCATCAGGTTTATTGCAGCCATTGAAAATACCTGAGTGGAAGTGAGATTGTATTTCTATGGATTTTATAGTTGGTCTCCCTAAGACTTAAAAAAAGCATGATGCGATATGGGTGATTGTCGACCGACTAACAAAGTCAGCACATTTCCTTCCCATCCTTGTCAACTATTCGATGGATGAACTCGCTAAATTATATATCAGGGAAGTTGTATGACTCCACGACATCCTTAGTTCTATCGTGTCAGATTGTGATCCTCGTTTCACGTCGCGATTCTGGATCAGCATACAAGAAGCTATGGGAACCACTACAGACTACAGTACAACATATCATCCACAATCCAATGGGCAAACTAAACGTGTGAACCAGATATTGGAAGATCTATTGCGTGCATGTGCCGTTGATTTTAAAGGAAGTTGGGATAACAATTTACATTTCGCTGAGTTCGCCTACAACAACAGTTATCAGGCAAGCATAAGAATGACCCCATATGAAGCTTTATATGGGCGGCCTTATTGTGCGCCTAATTCTTGGACCGAAGTAGGTGAGAAGAGTTTGGTCAGGCTAGATATTGTTCAAGAAGCTACTGAAAAGGTCGAGATCATTCGTAAGCGTTTACAAGCTGCGCAAATCCGTCAGAAGAGTTATGTCGATAATAAAAGATGTGATCTGGAGTTCACAATGGGAGATCATGTATTTCTGAAGGTCTCTTCGATGAAGGGACTTATGCGGTTTGGTACAAAAGGAAAACTTGCACCGTGATTTATTGGACCTTTTGAGATTCTTGAACGTGTTGGAGCAGTAGCATACCGACTCGCTTTACCTCCTTAATTGGCAAGTGTTTACAATGTTTTTCATGTATCGATGTTGTGGAAATATGAACGAGATGCCTCCCATGTTACTGAGTGGTGCAAGATCTTGAGCTGCAAGAAGACACTTCTTATATAGAGAAACTGGTTCGAATTTTAGACTATAAGGAGCATGTCTTACGTACAAAAATTATACCGTTAGTCAAAATCTTATGGTTACATCATGGAGCAGATGAAGAATCTTGGGAATCAGAAGTAGAAATTCGCAAGAAGTATCCTCATCTCTTTGAGGAATGACCTCAGGTAAATTTTGAGGATGAAATTTTTCTTTAAGGAGGTAGTAGAATGTAACACTCGTATTTTTTTAAAAAATAAATTTTAAATTTTAAATTTTAAACTTTAAGTGGGAAAGAGATCCACTAATCTCATTATCCTTCCTCTAATCTCTCGTCATATAAAATTCCTCGTATCTCATAGTTCCCTAATCAATCTTCCTTTTTTTTTTATTATAAAAAAGAAGAGTTTTATTAAAACTGAAAGAAGTAAGGAATAACTCGTAGGAAAAAAAAGAAATGTGAGAGAGAGCATGAGTTCTATCAAAACTGAAATAAACTAATGAAAAACTCGTAGAAAAAGAATACGGAAGGAAAAGTGGAAGGAGGAATTTCTTTGAAATTCACTTATTAAGGTGAGTAATTTTATATTATTTTTCTTTATTTTATTCATGTAATATGTAAATTGGCATGATCTACACATTGGATGGATTGGATCAATCAAACATCCATTGTGTAGGTTTAATCAATTCATGCAAAAAGGTATGCGCATGACTTGCTAAAGTATAAAACGTAAGATTTTAAGGTATGCGCAGGGCTTTAAGAGTAATATGTAGAATGTGATTTTTTTTATGGACAGAGACCAGTATGATCCGTACTGTTCATGGGTGTTATAACAATTAATTATATAATATTTTTTGAAGAATTAGATCGATTCGACACCTTAATGGACCGTACTGGTCATATATCTATCAATCTTCTTCCTTAACTTATGAAGAAGAAAAAAAAAAGAGATGAAAGAATAATTCTCTGTGCAAGATACAATTTCACACAGAGAATTATATGACATAATTTGAAATGTGTAATTAAATCATCACCATTCATTAGTTCTTTAAGATTTAAAATAAATTAAAATATTAAATTCTCGACAGATCAGACCATTGGATGGGCAATATTGAATTGAATAAATAATAAATCATACATTTTATTCATTATTTATAATCGTAAAATTTAAAGAAAATTTTTATTTATGTGATTTTAGGAAGTACTAATTTAATTCAAATATCATCTCCACTACATCAAGGTGAGTGATCTCGATGTGTTTTCCATCCATCAAGTTAAAATAGATGGATTAATTGATGTGTTATATTATCATTCTGATTTAATTGACATGATTTAATTGGCATGATTTAATTGTCATGTACTCTTAGTTGATTTAAAGGACTATGATTTCTATATTAATAATGATATGATTTGATTAATGTATTAAACTATATTGATTCAAATGTGATAAATAGCCTATGTAATACATGATTCATGATTTCATGGTGCATCTATCAATTGCATGCACAACACGTGCTGGATTCCTAGGGGACCTCCCTGGATGGTATATCATGGTAGAATCGTTACCAAAAGCCCACTATACTAGTGGAAGCCTACTCAAGGAGTAGATGCGGGCCTTGCCCATGCCTACTAAATGGTAGAAGCCTGCCAAGGGGCAGATGCGGTTTGACGGATTTCCAACTCAAACAAGTGGACGGATTCTCACTTGATTCATTATTCCATTGCATTTGCATTTTTTTTTTAAATATTATAATGTGTATGTTTATTGGGCATTCTATTATATTTTGATGTAAAGAACCATGTCAAAAATTCTCACTAGGCCTTGCCAGCTTATCCTTTTTATTGATGGAAAACCATACAGATGTGAATGAGGGTGAGCCGGTGGCTCAAGAATAGAAATACGTGGCTGAGCCGGAGGAGTATTTAAGGGACATGTGGCCCTACTTGACAAAGGAAGAAATTACTGCCTTAGAGTAGCCATGACTTTTTTTTTAAAATTATATTTAATTTTCTTAGATTGTTAATTAATTTTTTTTGAAGTTGTTGGACATGTTTATTTCATTTCATAAGACCCCGAATGGGAGGGTCCTTAACTATATTTATGATTAGCTATTTGAAATAAATGGTTATTTCTTATGAGATGTTTCTTAGTATGAATGAAATATAGATCTACGGTAAAGTTACTGGATAAATGAGATTTTTGTAAGCAATTTAACAGTTTAAGTACACTTAGTGTACAAGTCATGACATGGATATCGGGTCCAAAGTATACGTTAGGTACCCGAAATCTAGGTCGTGACACAATCCCTTAAATTAGATGGAAAATGGGTGGACGACATGGATATACTACATACATTCAATGTGGGCCTAACTGAGTTTAAAATATACATGTGGTGCATGCTTTCTTTACTGTACCGACCATTTTCAGAAGAAGACAAAATGATGATAAGGAAGGGGGCTCCAAAAAATGGGTTTTTGTCTTTCTTACTGGAAATAGAGTGAGGAAAGGGGGTGAAAGAAATGACAGTGAAAGCAGCAGTGGAAAGGGCAGTAAAAGTAACACAGTGAGACAGGAGGGGTATTTTTGTCCTAAAATTGATCGGGGCAAACTTGAAATTGAGCGGGGCAAGCATGAAATTGAGCAGAGCAAACATGAAATTCATCAGTGCAAACTAAAATTAGAGAGGGGCAAGCATGAAATGAAAGGAGGGGCAAGCATGAAATTGAGCAGGACAAACTTGATTTTTAGCAGGAAAATATGAAATTGAGTGGGGCGAACATGAAATTGAGCGGGGCAAGCATGAAATTGAGCGGGGGTAAACTTGAAATTGAGAGGGGCAAGCATGAAATTGAGCGGGACAAACATGAAATTCAGCGGTGTAAACTGCAAATTTGAGTGGGGAAAGCATGAAATTCAGTGGCTCAACCCCTTAAATTAGATGGAAAAATAGATGCACTACATACATTCAAGGTGCAAACTGCCCCGCTCAATTTTCAGTTTGCCTCGCTCAATTTCTAGTTTGCCTCGCTCAATTTCGAGTTTGCCTCGCTCAATTTTCAGTTTGCCCTGCTCAATTTCTAGTTTGCCCCGCTGAATTTTCACTTTGCCCCGCTCAATTTCTCGTTTGCCCCGCTCAATTTTCAGTTTGCCCTGCTGAATTTCATGTTTGCCCCGCTCAATTTCTAGTTTGCCCCGCTGAAATTCATTTTTCCCTGGCTGAATTTCATGTTTGTCCCGCTCAATTTTTAGGTTGTCCCGGTGAATTTCATGTTTGCCCCGCTGAATTTCTAGTTTGCTGTAACGCCCCGTGTTTTCAGGACCCGAGTACACAACCCGTTTCCCAAAAACCCGAGTTATTAACCTTAAAGGATGGTCAAATTTAATATATATATATATATATATATATATATTTCTATTAGAGTAAGCAGATGAGCGTAAAATGGACAAGTAAGCATAAGAGAAATTTTCATTTATGTTGAGAATGTACAAGTGGTTGCCCATAATTAAGGGTGCATTTAACCGGTAGAACCGTGGAACCGGACCGGAACCGTTGGATCGGTCCGGTTTGGTCCGGTTTTGGACAGCACCGGTTCTAGTTCCGGTTCCAAAATTACAAGAACCGTTGAATACGGTTCGGTTCCGGTTTAGGGGCAGGTAGAACCGACCCGAACCGTAGAACCGTGGTCCCCACCTCTTCTTACACGTTAGTCGTTACTACGAAGAGGATGAACGGAGTAGATCTCCGAGAATGCCATCAAAAGTGGTCCCACTTATTTTTTTTTTCAAAATATTCAAACCATACAAAAACATCCAGGGACGGACGTGCATGGATTGGGTTTTGACAGTGGGCCCCACCCATCATCCCTTTTCGCGATCTGAACTGTCCATCATGTAGGGTGCTCAAAAATGTCCCAAGGGACGTTCCCCTTTTCAACAAAAAGCGAGGAAAAATGGGGGTATCTATCTGTCCATATTTGAAAAACTCAGAACCGTGGAACCGATCCGGAACTGAACCGGTTTTCACTGTCCGGTTCTGGTTCGGTTCTAGTGTGCTAACGGTTCGGTTCCGGTTCCGAAAATCCTAGAACCGTTAGGAACGGTTCGGTTCCGGTTTTACCCCGGAACCGGACCAAACCGACCCGTGTGCACCCCTACCCATAATGACTTATACAAACCAATGTCCCCATTCTTACAATTATAAAATAAAATAATATTACATGTGAAATAAAGTAAATTACAATAAATTTGGGATGTGAAATCCTGTAGCAACCATTAGCAATTACAATCATGCATTCTTGCCAATCATAGCTTGCTCCTCGTCAATGTAAACATGAATGTCACCTGAGCCACCCGTGTTACCTGTACGGTTATATATTTGATGGATGAGTGGCCAACTCAGTGTGAACTCCCCTCAAGATTACACACCGCCGCATTAGGTAAGCATAGTTATAAAACAAAGCATGCAAAACAATACATGATGCAAATCTTATTATGTGCATGGATGCGTGAAGTATGCAATCATCACCTCGGGGATGCTCATCCGTGCGATCATCGAACCTGGGAAACATCATCTAGTTGAGTCCCCATGCAATCGTCGACCTGGGTAAAACATGCAGACGGTCTGTGCCCCGGGTAAAAACATCCAGACAGGCGATGTGACTGGTCATCAGCGTAACATTCAGCGTAATCGCAGGGCATGAAGATCCAGGTCATCATCATAATCGAATGACTGGTCATAAACGCAACATTCAGCGTAATCGCAGGGCAGAGTGATCCAAGTCATTGAAATATGCCATGTATGCATGATTAGCCAATCCGTTATTAATTCAATTATAACCAGCCATTTTTTATAAGCTTAAAAGTCACTACGGGGAGCACATGGCCCAGCGTAGGCCGACAGCTCAGGCATAGTGTCCCATTCCACCATCCCTGGCTCATGAAGTTACCACCTTAGGATGTTTAATGGAAATCCATCGACTAGTGGCCAATCATATTACAGTATGTGGGGCTTACCATCACATGGTTGCACAGTATAAAACATCGAACCCATGTAGGGAAGATATCAAATAAAACCACGTAGGGCGAGTATCAAAATATGCCACATAGGGCGAATATCTAAACCATATGATAAAGATCATCCTTAAAAACCATTGGGCACAACAACCCTGGATGGTAGGCCTATATCAATGATCCATCTAGACCACCACTCAAAAACCACCGAGTCGAAGGTCCATTACGATCGCAAAGAGTCAAGTTATATCCCAAGCATGGGTGTACATTCATATGTGGGAATTTTTCACTAATGTACCAGTTTAAGTTCTATAAGCAATCCACAAAATAATTCCACAAGCATGAACAATTATACAGGATGATCGTAAAGCATGCAATACAGCAATTCAATCTCCATCAGTTAACACATGTGATTATAAAGAGAGATATCAATTATGAATTTAAATAAAAACTAGAACTTAAGCTAATGAGAAGATGGAAAGCTCAAGGGGAAGAATCATCACCAGATACGTTGTAGGGTGTCCTTTGGGGTGAGCCCTCTTGAGAAGCTAGCGTCTCTGCATTACTTGAACAGATTCCTAGAGAAGTCTCTTACATTAGCGGATAAGTTCTAAAGTCCTAGTACACCAATGGTTGGTCGAATGACCCAAGCCATGATGGTCTGGTCCTTATTTGAGAGGAGCCCAGGCCCAACAATACTTGTCTGACGAGCGGGCACAATATACAGTTTCCTAATTGGTAGGGTCCATTGCACCGACGTGCAGATAAGCATTTATATCATGGTAGGGTTCCCATACGTGGCTCACCGCCATATAGATGAGTTTACACACTATATACATTCCATAGTATATCTGTGCATACATTATGTATAATATATCTGCATCGTACGGTATACATGTATACGTTATATACATTATGGATATGTGCATCACAAAATATATATCTATATCTCATAATATATAGCTATATAAGATATATGTATACATTATATACGTAGTGTATACGTTTCGCATAACATATATGTAGATTACATGGTATATATGTATAGGTTATATACATAGTGTATATGTACCACAAATTATATATTTATATCACATGTATATATTTCATAAGATATGTGAGTACATTATACACAGTGCATGTATATGCATTAAGTAATATATACATGTGTTTTTTTTTTTTTTTCATCATATACATGCATACATTATGTACGTGAGCACATGGTGGGTCCCTCGTGAGCATGGCGTCGAATCTGAATGGTTCATGAGATGTGGAATCTCGAGAAACCATAGGGGTTAAATTTTCACCCTGATCAAAGATTCTTGTGGACCATAGCAAAGGTAAACGCAATTTCAAGGGAAGAAACTGTTTGCATCAATCCTGGCCCATTGAAGTGTTGGTTTAAAGTAAAAATTGGAACCAGTGGGTTTCCTGAGGTTCTGCACCACGTGGACCATTTAGATTTTCCGGACTCATCATATCTGATGAGATCTCCACCTTTATTTTGGTTCACGTGGACTGGCATGTGAGCGTCAGCAGGGTGCATGCATGCACCGCTTTTCTTTTCTCTTCTCGGTTGGGTTTTAATATGTGGGTCCAACATAAACTTGGGTGTCGAATCTGAACGGTCCATAAGATGTAAATCCCGAGTAACCTTAGGGAGTGAATTTTCACCCTAATCTGAGGTTCTGGTGTGCCATAGCAAAGATAAATGTATTTCAAAAGAAGAAACTATTTTCATTAATCATAAGTTTTGTTTCAAAATGAAAATTGACACCAGGGGATTTTCTGAGGTCCTGCTCCATGTGGAACGTTCAGATTTTCAAGACTCATTAGACATGATGAGATCTCGACCTTTTTTCTTGGCATAGGATTCACGTAAACTGATTTGCAGGGTTTACGTCTTCTGCTTCATGCATGCATGCAGTGCACTTGTTTCACAGGTGGTTTCCATGTGGACCTTCCACGTATGCAAACAGGTGGGGCCCTATATTCGAAACCGGAATGAATGGGGTCTAGATACACACAACTTTTGTTTTTGTATCGTGTGGACGGTGCACGTGTCTATGCTATACATACTTATGTATTTATTTATATATATTTACTTCTTTTCTTTTCCAAATGGAGTCCAGTGCTGGACGTCATTGGAGGACGTCCAGCCCATGGTCTTTTGCAACGTCCCTGATGGACGGTCAGGACGATCTCATCATCAAGGTGGGTCCCCAACGTGTGGCATACTGCTGTGGCAGGGTATGGCCCGCACATGGATGCGAGGTGCGGCCCAAGACTTCTGTTTGGTGAGGCCTAACCTTTCGGCCCACCTGCAATTTGCAGGCCCACGATGAGCGCACCCGCCAAACGATTATACAGTCGACGTGCGTCGACCTTTGCTCGAAACAGAGGTTTCTCAACCTCGTTGCAGGCCACGGTCGTGGAGTAAATGGTGGATCTGAACCGTTCATTAAGTAGAGGGAGGAAGATCATACAAAGCTACGTTGATCCATCATGGCCATGCACATCTACTTGGTCTCTACAGCAATCAAAAGAAGACCGTTCGGCTGTGTTTGAGGTTTGATTAACTGGGTGGGCCATATCATCAGATGGTCAAAGCTAGCTATTCATGGTCGAAATTGCAAGAGGAGGTCAGTGGACAGTGTGGATATGCAGCAAGGTGGCCCACGGTATTCGTACAGGGCCCACCAGCCTTCTCTTTTCTTTTTAACGTGAAAACGTCCCACACCACACGCGAACAGTCCTTGCTTCTACGTTTGGAGCTGTTTCTTCGGGGCTCGTTGCAGCGGTTTAACGCCCGGTTTCAGACTCACATGGAGGTGGAGATTGGCTCAACCTTAGCCCCAAACAGGGTCCCTTATCGAGTTGATATCTTAGTCCAAATCACAGCCATTGTCTGGCTTGGACTCGGACTGAACAGGGTTGCAAAATCCGGTCTAAAGTGTTACTGTACGGGTCTCGTTTGTCCTGGATTTAAGCTTAGATTCAAGCCATCGATTGGCCTAGATCCTGCTGAAAACAAGGCTTTAGTTGAGTCGGTTCTCAGCCCCAAATTCTAGCCATTGTTTGGTCGTTTATCCTTACTCAAAACAGAGCCTCCAATGACGTAACACACGGCCATTGTTTGGTCGTGGTTTCAGTCAATGCAAGGTCTGGTAGAAGCCTAAGAATCAATCTAAAAAGGGGATGGAAGATGGATAACCTGAGGTGGGTGGATGCCGACCCCACGTTCTTGCTGCAGCAGCCTCTGTTTCTCTCTCTTCATTCTCACACTCTCTTACTTCTTCTCTCTTGGCAAATATTCTAGGGCTACCAGACCCATTTTATAGGGAGGGTGAGAGAGGGGGAATGGCTGGGATGGATGGTTGAGATTTGCCCTTCCCAAAGAGGAAGGGCGGTCGTCTTTCTCCTCTCTCTGCAGGTTCTCGGTAGGACGACTTTCGGGCTGGGATGGACAGTGGAGTTCAATCTCCTTCGTTCAAAATCAGATGTTCAAACGGCTATATCGTTATGATCGTGCAGGTCCCATGAAGGATTTGAACGGTTCAAAATGCTCAGAAAGAAAGTGGTCGTGGTGGGTCACCTAGGAGCTTGAAGTGGGTCGGTTTAAAAACAGTAGGAGCTTGAAGTGGGTCGGTTTAAAAACAGATAGAGATGATGGCGGGAGATTCGTGGGGGTGCTCGGTCAAATTTGGTTTGACCGATCCAATAGTCTTGGTGTACCGCATGAGTAAACATTCTTTGTGCACCTTCGTTGTGTAGGGGCCCAATGAAAAGTGAATATCCTAATCTACTCCGTTCATTTGCATTGGAGGGCATTCCCAGGGCCCCGACCCACTTTGGGTTGATGGTGAGGCCCAGGTGGGCCATGCCAACCAGATCTTGACCCTTAACGGGTGATTATATTGTTCTGGTGGTCAGATTTACCCTAAATCGATTGTAACGGCCTAAAGTGGCCCTATGGGTTGTCCATAACTTCAAGACTTGTTACTACACATATGATAATAGTTATTTTATTTTATTTCATTTATTTTGTTATGTGCATATATTGTATTTATATCATTTTTGCATTATTATTACTATTGTCTGCACACTATATATATAATTCATGTTGTGGGTCACACTGTAGGTCATTAGGAGTTAAGACCATTATAAACCAATCCAACAACCGGATTGCCTAGTATCTCATTTTTGATAACTCTAGGGGTTCAAATGAAGATTTCATTTATTTAAATACAGTTCAACTTGTGATGGTCAAACGGACAGATTGATCTCAATCTTATTATGATGTTGTGAGTTTGTCATAGTCTAAAATCTAAGGGTTAAGATGGGT
>JAJHSJ010000018.1:54892163-55057756 GCA_021015155.1 Magnolia officinalis
TGCCGGTTTTGTAGCTATATGTTCTGGACTGTTTATGCTGCAAGTAAAGGTAATGGTTGTTCAGTGGCTAAATTACTTGCGTGTTCTTCTATCTCAAAGCAAACAATAGGTAGCTCAAAAGAACCCTACTAACATTACTCAGGAGACTCAAGATTCCAAACCTTACTCGTCCCAAACATTCAAATCATGTATGTTTCGTGGCTGCCAGTTCAGTAGTCAGGTAAGAAACACATGTATGTAACATGTGTGCCCACCAAGTGACTGGACTGGCCGATTTTCACAGGTAGATGTTGATACTGCATACCTGATGAACAGCAGGGATGTAGCATATACATGCCACATACCATATTGGCATGTCTGGAGATAGTAAGATTGAGAATCCTACTACCATTAAGTGGCCTTCACATTTCTCACTCAAATTCCAAGGTTTTTTTTTTTTTTTTCCCTATTGTTTGTTTGTTTTGTCAGCGGCAATTAATCAACTTACAAAGAACTTGGCATGTGAATGGGCAAAAGACAATATAAGGACAAATTGCGTGACACCTTGGTATATCAAAACCTCACTTGTGGAACATGTAAAATTCTTCTCATTCTTATGTGCTCCTTTTATACAATTATTACTTGGTGTTTCTTTTTCCATTATTTAGTTTGTGGGACATAGTTGTTGAGACCTGGATACTAAGTCCCAATCAAAGATCTGACCATGGTTTTGTCATATCCTCTGAAACTGGTATATCAATCACCCAATAAATCAGTTCAGTATCGTCCATGAACAATGCGACTATATTGGCTGGAACCAACCTGATATAGGGACAATACAAGGCTATATGACCTGTATTGGTGGTGACCAAACTGATTTGCAAACCATGGATGTGACCGAAAATTTCACTCTAATAATTAACTGCAGAATTAGAGTTCCAAGGTGCACAAGATGCTTCATTTGAACAAACTCTGAGATGTTAAAGCGGAGTACTTAATTTGAATTTTCACCCAAGAGTCCGAGACGACATATCATTATCAGAGCCCTAGAAATAAGATACTTGAGTCATTACTCTGGGGCCCACAATATTAGTAGAAAAACAGTTTTGCCGTCCAAGATGAACAACCTCACAAGATGCCACATTTGGACTAACTTTGAGATGATGAAGTAGCATACTTAAAATTATCACAGAAGATGGAATGTATCATCAACAAAACCCTAGAAATAACATACGTGAGTCATTTCTCTGGGCCCACAATATTTGTCAAAAAAAGAAAAGCTAGGATTTGATTTCAATCTAGGATCCAAAATTTCCATTGATTCCAGTTTCAGAATTGATTTCAATCTTGTACCCAAATTTTCAATTGAGACCAATTTCAGAATTTGATTTCAGTCTAGGATTCAAAATTTCAAGACAGTCCAGTTTTAAGTGATTTATTGCTTCTTGCATTTACTTACCAATCCTTCTTCTTCTTCTTCTTTTTATTTTATTTTTTATTTTTATTTTTTTCTTTTGCATGGCATAGGATGCATTTGCACTTAGTAGCCATGAAACTCATGAGTGTACAAACAGAGAACTTCCCTCTCCTATGCTCTAACATTTCCGATTTGTTGTTATTTTATATTCGTTTCTGCTATAGAACTTGGTCTATGCACGGGAGTAGAAACTTCCATGCCCATGGCTAGTCTTCAATGAGAAGGTGAAAATGAACTCTGTTGTAATCCAATTCTTGTGTTTGGATGAATCTCTGCTTGTGTTGTAGTTATTTAATTATGCTTTTGGTTGCACAAGTTCCTGACTGTTGTGATAAATCTACTTCTGGGGACTGTTGGGCTTTTGATATGCATGGTGGAGTTCTTTATCAGCAGTCTATGACCAAGCCAAAGGCTGCTGCTGAAATAGAAGCAGTTGAAGCCAACTCATTGAATTTTTTAAATAGCTGAAGAGATGTGGAGGATTCTTAAATACAAAGTATGCCAGGATATGTGATGGATGCCTATGACATTTGATATATTTTGGTCTTCCAAAGGTTTTTAAGAGAGGCTGCCATAGTTCTCTGTAGTGGATGAATGGCCACTTTTTGATGATATGCAAGGAAACCTAGTAATTAATGGTGTGCTCACGAAGAGAAGCAAGAAATTGTTTCAATTTTTATTGGCATATGAAAATTTATGCATATATCTATCTATCTGTGTGTTTCTAGCTTCTGTAAATATATATATTCTTCCTGACATATGAAGATTTTTTCTGTAACTTTCAGCTTTTGAATTATTGACACGTTAAGTTCACAACTTTTGTTGTTTGACATGAATCATTTATGGCATGCTACTTTATATTAATGTCTCAATTTTTTCCTAGTGGATGTTTGGATTGGTGGAAAATGGGATTCAATGGAGGAAAGAACTGATTTCCTCTGATTTGACAGCTCCCCTTTTTTGGGAAAGCCAAGAGTGAGGAAATTGGTTTTCGTTTCCTCATAAAGATAAATAATTTTCGTAATTGTTTCTCTTGTAGATATTCACTGCAGCAATCTGCTACTGGTGCAATTCCATATGCTCTTATCCTTCTTATGCCATTTCAATGTTTTGGACATTTTTCTTTCCATGTCATTGTTGTGGATTAGATGGCTGATATAGAATGTCTGTTTTTCAATTGCAGGATCCTGGTTCCATGGTTTTTTATTTTTTATTTTTCAATTCATGTAAATGGCCCCCCTTCCAAGTACTTGAAAATTGTGTATTCAGAAGATGAGAACTTGCTTAAGATGTTGAACTATTATTGAAGTAACTTATGCTTTGTTCTTGATTGAAATTGGTTTTTATTCTTGATTGAAATTTGTTTTTGTTCTTGATTGAAATTGGTTTTTATTCTTGATTGAAATTTGGATTTTAGTCTTGGAAGGTGCCATTTAGATTAGTGTATCCATAATATTTAGGAATGTAGGTACTTTTTCTGAATGCGGCTTTTGTGTGCAGGCAACTGAAAGATAAAGTTCATCCTTCATTTGTCAAAGATCGCAGAGCTATGAAGGTAGAGGATTGCATATTTTCAATCAAAGTTGTGGTTGTCTGTTTCTGTGAATATGCTGTAGTTGTGATACTATTGCTAATGGATGTGCTGTAATTGTAATGATATTGTTTATATTGCAGAGAGAATATGAAGAATTTAAAGTTCGTGTCAATGGGCTTGTTGCCAAGGTACAGAAAATTCCTGATGAGGGATGGATCATGCAAGATGGCACACCATGGCCTGGGAAATACACTAGAGATCATCCGGGAATGATTCAGGTTGGTTCTGTTAAATTTTGGCTTCAGTCATTGTCATCGATAGATTATTCTGATTGATAGATTTATTAGTTCCTTTTTTTTCCGTGTTATTTCATGACTACTCGAATATTAATGTATTAAAAATGTTTTAAAAGACTGCAAAGGAAGGCATAAAACAGCAAGACAACAACTTAGAAATATATGGCAAGATGCAAGCAGTTTTCATAGAAATGGACAAAAGCCCCACTGTAAGTTTTCTGCTCATGAAAGAACTAGTACTAATAATACACCTGAATGCTCCTAATTTCTGCATATTTAAGAAAATTACAGAAATTCAAGATCACAGTCATCTTTTCCAGTCACTGTCAATTTACCCTTTAATATGCAAAGATTACCAATGCCTGTCACACTAAATTTTAGGTATTACCAAAAAAATTAGAAAATTCCATGTGACCAAGATTGGAATCCAAGGGCCTGTTTGGGCACTCCCAATTTCTGCAATGGATGGGATGTGTTCGGCCAGCTGAAAGGAATCCAAGGGTAGTAGAAGTTGGAAGATAGAGCCTTAGTTGTAGCTTCACTTTCTGCTCTGCCCCAAACATTTAACAGATGGGGTTATACTCAAAATGCGTAATCAATCCCGACCCGTTGGTAATCCCAAATGGGTCTTAATTGCCTTATTATTGTTTTATAGTATTCATGGCATGGAAACCGGACCCCTTTTCTTATATGCTCTAAAACAGTCTATCCTTAGCCTTGTGTAACTAACAGTATCCAGTCTGTTATGTAGACAAACTCAGTGGTGAAAGAGCTGAAGGACTTGAAGGAGGCAGTAATTGGGAGTGGCAGAGAGGATGCAAAGGATGCATTTGGGAGTGGCGGAGAGGCAGTATGAACCACTCTTTTGCAATGCTGATTCCAAATATGGATGGGCTAGTGTGAATTTGCACCAGGGCTTGTTCATGGTGGTCCACACTTGGTGAACAACCCAAAAATGAGCTATGGATCCAGCACTACTTTTAACCATGAACCTATTTTCTTAAGGATTTCTTTAGTGGTGGATTAGTTGAACCTCTAATTCAGTGATCTGACTCAAAGTATGGCAGTAAGGATCACATTTTCCTAAAAGTGGCTCGTCTTTACAGAGAACCAGGGATCTGGAGACTGTTGAGCTGCTTGAGCACTTGTCAGCTTTGCAACAGCTCCTTTTTCGCCTGCTTGCTTGCCAGGTAAAAAGACCATGAGTCACTTGGCAGAGTTGCTTGGGCTTTTTCATCCATGTTTAAATGCTGCTCGTTTTTTCTTTGCAAATACATCTTGGTATTTTCTCATGGGTACCTAAACCTGAAAGGAGATTAGCATCAATTAATACATTCTATGTGAGTGTTTATGTTGCTACTTGTATGCAGCCAAAAGGAGCAGCTGTCTATAATTTTGTGATCCAATTAGCACTTTCGATGGTGAGTTTGCCAGTGGGTGATCCATTCTGCGTGATGATTTTAGTTCAAGATCTATTCTGCATGATGATTTTAGTTCAAGATCTATTCTGCATGATAATTTTAGTTGAAGTGTCTGACTGCTGTCATACTTATTCCTTTATGTGATTCTCTTTTTGGACAGGTTGTTGGGGAAAGCATTAAGATTTATAATGCTATAAGCAATGGTACTATTAATTTGGTAGACAAGGTAAGGTTATTGTTGCTTGCTCTTCGAGCTAAAATCTTTGCTGCTGTCGAAGGCACATGATTATCTAGTTCTATGGCAGTTCTTTGATATGCAACGACATCACGCTATCAAAGCCCTTGAAATATACCGGAAAGCAAGGCAGCAGGTACTTACTCTTCATATCCAATCTATCCTTATGCCCATTCGGAATGATGATTCTCAAATACTAGGAATGAAACAGAAATACGAGTTGATAGATTTGCCTTTTGATGCCAGACCTCTCCTGGTTTTTATCAACAAGAAAAGCGGCGCTCAGCGTGGAGATTCACTCAAGCATCTTTTAAACATTCTTTTAAATCCCGCACAGGTCAGAGTTTAAAACCACACCATTTTGATGAAGTTCTTCCACTAAGACCATGTTTGGAAACTATGGATTCATGCCAAACATCGGAAAAGGGTTTTCCTTTGATACGATCATTGTGTTGTTTGGATAGCAAGGAAAAGGGTGCATTCCACCATGTGGTCATTACACTTTTCCATAAAATTGGATTCTTGGCACAAGAAACTAGGTAAGTATAGGTAGAGGAATATGAGATTTCCACTTCTTGCCCAAACAAGAGGTCAAAATTGGAATCCATATTTGCATAGTTCTCATGGAAATCATCATTGGATAATTAGTCTTTTCCTTTATTTTGCCTTGGATTCCATGTATCAAACATGCTGTAATGATACTCCTTGGAGCCTGTTTGGAAGTTCCTTTTTTCGCAGCAAGCATGTACGCTGCCTAAATCTCAAGTGGGATGAGAATAGCTCTTACAATTTGGAGCGGAAAAAGTCCGGCAATGAGAGCCTGCGTAATGCAGTTCCTCTTTCCTGCGTCCAAGCACAAAAAGGATTGGTTTCGGTGAAAAGTGGAACCATTTCCAATTTGTGTGGACTTCCAAAGGGCCACCATAATGTTGGAAATCAAAACAGGCATTTGGCATTTGCTGGATCCTTTATGAGATGATGAGTTGACTTGCCTTGTGAATCTTCTTTCTATTTCCAGATGTTTACTTGCTCCACTCTTTGCTGTCATGGCTTTGGTATTTATCCACAGTTTTGTTAGGTTATAATAAGCACCACACAAATGAGCATGTGAAATGTAAATAGTGAACATAGATAACCTTTTCCATATTTTATCTTTTATTTGGTTTCAGATCAAAATCAGGTTTTTGTTCATCTTTCCAACATGACAATCCTAACACCATAATTTTGCAGTCTTAATGCAATTTCATTTCTCAATGTTTTAATTGTCGATATTTCATGTATGAAAGTACTCTTGGTTTAACCATCAGACATGTCCATTCATGATGTGGCCAGTCATCTACGCTGCTGGTATTAGTAAATAACCTGCAGGTCGGTATTGATTCCTGCATTTGGATTGTAATTGAATGAATGAATGAATGATTATAGGTTTTTTCCTTTTTTAAACTGTAGACAATAGCTACAGATATTACCGTAGCTGATCTCACAACGGTAGCTTTTCTTAAGTTCGTCATATTGCTACGGATCCAGCACTGCTTTTAGCTACAAATATTATCCGTCGCTAGATTTTTTCACTACATAAATAGTTGCTACGGATTATATTTGTAGCTATTCGAATCTATGGCTACGAATTAAATCTGTGCTATAGGTTTTGGACTTATTGTTAAGGACCTACGACTACGGTTGTACTACGGGCTAAAACCGTAGCTATATAATTTAGCTACGGTTTTAGTCCGTAGCATTAAACCCATTTTCTGGTAGTGATTAGACCAACTATGATGTATGTGTTGTATCTATGCCATTTATCTATTTTGTGGGATCATTTCATGAAATGAACCCAAAAATGAGAAGATTCAAATCTCTAGTCAACCACACCACAAAGAAAAGGCGGTAGTGATTAAATGCCCATCATTAAGAATTTCCTTAGGGCATTATCATGTTTATTTACCATCAAACCTGTTGACTATTACAATAACAGACTTTAGTATGAAGCAGAGATGGGCTGAGATGGGCCATCATGAATTGCTTGGACGGTTGTTGGTCTTCTTAGGAAAGATGAAGAACAAGTAAAACCCCAAACTGCTGCTGAAGATAGCCATGGCCCACACCACGCATTTCATGGCTATATTCATGATCATCGAAACCCGAGAGGCGAAGACTATGTTGAGGGACGTGGCCACCACCCACATAGGAATCTTCAATCTCTCCCTCTTCTCAGAATTTCGGTCATACACATGCAAACACCAAAACAATAGCATCAGCAGTACATAGGCGAAGAGCACGAACGCCATGGTCCATGAATCGTCACGTGATCGGACGACTGAGATCGCTGCGTTGATGCTTAGGAAGCAGATGACTTGTATGGATTTGAATGAAAAGGGCAAGATTGTGGTTAGTTCAAATGAATCCAAGCTTAAGGTTTATACTTTCTATTTATATAGGCTGGAAAGAGTGGCCAACAATCAAACCAACAAGTCATTTGTTTTTGTGGAAAAGGCGGTTAATTCAGGTATTTACTGAATTGGGATTATATGTGGGTCCCACCGTGATGTTTTTGAGAAATCCACTCAGTTTATCTGTTTTACTAGCTCATTTTAGGACACAAGACCAAAAATGATGATTTTCTAAAACTCAAGTGGGCCTCACAAGAGAGAACAGTGGGTTTTCAATGACCACCGTTGAAATATTCTTATAGCCACGAAAGTTTTATATCAGGTTACGTCTTTTGTGTTTTCACTTCATTCCAGTGAGAATGACCTTATGAACGACTTGGATGGCATATAAACTTCAAATTGGAGCCCAAGAAGGTTTCAACGGCAGGCATTTCTATTTCTAGTTTTCCTTCCGATCTGGCCCAGTTAAGTTTTAGATCTGGTCCATTTTTTTTTATCGCATGTCATAAAATAATCTTATAAAACATATGGACAAAGTTGATTTCTTTAAGACATTAAACTTGGACTTACATAACATCTCCGTACAATACTTCCTTCCCAAGGTTTTCTCGTGAAATACCGGCCTGTTTGGCCGGCTGGATTAGATGGACTTGGGTGGGATGGAAGTGCATCTGGTCCTGTGCCAATTCCACTCCGTGTTTGGGAAGAATGGAAAAACTTGGAAGTAGGTTAGATGGAATCGTACTGGTCCTTTCACTCAATGTTAGCAAGGTGTGTAGGTCCTACCATGATGTGTGGGCTATATCCATACTGTCCACCCATTTTTCGAGATCATTTTAGAGCATGGGCCAAAAAATCAGGTAGATCTAAAGCTCAAGTGGACCCACCATAGAAAGCAACGTGGATTGAATACTTACCAGTGAAAACTTCTTTGGGGCCACATAAGTTTTGGATTTGCTTCATTTTTAGGCCCATGCCATAAAATGAGGGTACAAAACATATGAACCATTTAGATACAACACATGTGTGCTATTCTCAATAGTTACAAATGATAGTGGGTATATCTTTCAATGTACCACTGTATTATAAACAAAGCAGGGAATTAAGTTTATCCCAGGAACCATCCCTGCTACGGGTAATAATTATGTTTTTTTAATCCCATCCCACCTAATCCTTTCCAATGCAACTGGCCAAACATGCCCTAAAGATGCACACGCTGAGGAAAAGTGTTCCATGATTATTTTGGATTTATTTAATTTTCATGAAGGAGGTCTTTCTTAATAATAAATAGGTATTTATTAAACAGATTCTACTAGAAAGATTTTGCTTCTAAAATTGCTCAAGAGATTTTCTCTTTCAAACAAATTGCGTACTATGATACTCAACTTTCAAATATAAGAATTCTCTGACTCCACCCTGATTTGTATTATATTCACACGGTACGTCTACATTTCTAGATTATTCTAGCATTTGAGCTTAAAAAAGGAGACACGTACTCAAGTGGTCCCCGCCATATAAAGATTATTCTGGAGTCTGAGCCCAAAAAATGAGACACGTCCAAAGTTTATATAGAACACACCACAAAAAGCAGGGGGAGATGACTACTACAGTTGAAATATTTCTACTGGGAGGTTTATTGGTTATAATCTAACCTCTTTATAAGGTAATATAGACCTGAACTAAAGGAAAACAAGGATATCTTCTTAATCAAGAGTGCAGATCCTCTGCCTCCTGGAGGCAGGAACTCCCTGCCTCCAGCGTTTTAATTGGTCAACGTCATTATAAGTGCCACTCATTAGATTTTTTAAATATATTTTAAAAAAGTATATTTGATAAAAGGTATAACGGAGAATTTAACGGAAGCGGTTTGCGCTCAGCGGGGTAAGTGTACTGAGTAAAGTCTGTGGAGCCCACCGTCATGCATTGTATCAACTCCATTAATCTCTTTTATCATCTAATTTTAGGGTTTTACAACAAAAATTAATCATATTCAAAGATCAAGTGGACCACACCACCTGAAACAGTGTGAATTGAATTCTACCGTTGAAAAGTTGTTGGGGCCCACAGAAGTTTTATATCAAGATGATATTTGTTTTTTCCATTCATCCATGTCTTTGTGATCTTATGAACAGTTTGGATGAAAAATAAACATCACTGGGGGCTTAGAAACATTTCAATGGTGAAAATCAATATTTCCACTGTTTCCTTTGGTATGGTCTACTTGAGCTTTTGATATACTTTAGTTTTGGGTTCAACCCCTAAAATGATCTGAAAAAACGGATGGACAGCGTGGATAAACCACATGAATTCATAGTGGGCCTTTTGTAGTAAGATCCTGCGCAAGGATTCCCAATGGGCCCACTGCGACGTTTGTGATAAATCCAACCCGTTCATCCATTTTTAGATATCATTTTAGGACTTAATACCAAAACTAAGGTGTATACAAAACTCAAATGGACCACACGAGATAGGAAACAGTGGGGATTTAGTGTCTATCGTTGAAATATTTATATGGCCACAAAAGTTTTGCATCCGTCTAATATTTTGGTGTTTTCACTTCATCCTAGTAAAAATGACCTTATAAATAGTTTGGATGGCATATAAACATCAAGACGCCTAGGAAGGCTTCAACAGTAGGAATTTCTTTCTCCACTGTTTCATCTTGTCTGGCCCAGTTGAGTTTTTTATCATCTTAATTTTTGGTTACATGTCTTAAAATGAGCTCTAAAAATGGATGAATGTATTGGAATTTTTATAAACATCATGGTGGACCCCACTATACATCCTAGTGCTGGAACTTCATGCAAAAGGCTTTCCCCGGTATTGAATCTGCGTACACGGTTTCCATTGGAAACGGACTGGCTACTCCCCTGCCACTCGGTACTATGTGGGCCCACCGTGATGTATGTGTTTCATCCATGCTGTCCATTTATTTTTCTAGATCATTTTATGATCTGAGATCAAAAATGAGGTATAACCCAATCTCAAGTGGACCACATTCCATGAAATAGTGTTGAATGAACGTTGACCGTTCAAAACTTTCTGGGGGCCATAAAAGTTTTGGATCAAGCTTTTCCCTTCATCCGGGTCTTTATGACCAAACCAACAGATTGGATGTCAAATAAACAGTACGGTGGGCCTTAGGAGGACTTTAATGATGGATATCCAATCACCATTATTTTCCTGTGGTGTGGTCTATATGAGATTTATATCCCTCTCATTTTTAGGATCAACCCCTAAAATTATATGTAAAAATAGATTAACAAAATGGATGAAACACGTACATCATGGTGGGGCCCACAGAGTACCGATCACCACCACCACCGGGGTGGTGGTGGGGGGAGTAGTCAATCCGCTTTCATTTCCATTTGGGATTCAGTGCCACATTGAGCAGTGAGACTCGCTACTAAAGTGATGTCAACTATTTATATGCGTCCCATTATGATGTGTGTTTTATATCTACATCGTCCATCCATTTGGAGAGATCATTTTAGGGCATGAGCCAAAGAATGAATCAGATCCAAAACTCGAGTGGACCCCACCACAGAAAATAGTGGAGAGAGTCATGCCCACCATTTATTACGACTGAATCCAATCCAAACCTCGTCACTTTGTCTACTGAATCTCGTCACTTTGTACTGCAACCCCGTCACTTTATCTACTGAACCCTGTCATTTAATGTTGCAACTTCGTCACTGTCTAGTGAACCCCGTCACTTTGTCTACTAAACCCCGACACTTTGTACTGCAACCCCGTTACTTTGTCTACTGAACTCCGTCACTTTATATTGCAACATCGTCACTTTGTCTACTATACCCCATCACTTTGTGCTACAACCTCGTCGCTTTGTCTACTATACCCCATCACTTTGTGCTGCAACCTCGTCACTTTGTCTAGTGAACCCCGTCACTTTGTACCTCAACCCCGTCACTTTGTCTACTGAACCCCGTCACTTTGTACTGCAACCCCGTCACTCTGTACTGCAACCCTGTCACTTTGTCTACTGAACCTCGTCACTTTGTACTGCAACCCCGTCACTTTGTCTACTGTACCTCATCATTTTGTACTGTAACCCTGTCACTTTGTCTACTGAACCCCGTCACTTTGTACTGCAACCCTGTCACTTTGTCTACTGAACCCCGTCACTTTGTACCGCAATAGACAAAGTGACGGAGTTGCAGTACAAAGTGACAAGGTTGTAATACAAAGTGACGGAGTACAGTAGACAAAGTGATGATGTTGCAGTACAAAGTGACGGGATTCAGTAGACAAAATGATGGGGTTGCAGTACAAAGTGACGGAATTCAGTAGACAAAGTGAAGGGGTTGCAGTACAAAGTTACGGAGTTCAGTAGACAAAGTGACAGGGTTGCAGTACAAAGTGACGGGGTACAGTAGACAGTGACGGGGTTGCAGTACAAAGTGACGGAGTTCAGTAGACAAAGTGACAAGGTTGCAGTACAAAGTGACGGGGTACAGTAGACAAAGTAACGGGGTTGCGGTACAAAGTGACGGGGTTACAGTACAAAGTGATGGGGTTCACTAGACAAAGTGACGAGGTTGCAGCACAAAGTGACGAGCTATAGTCGACAAAGTGACAAGGTTGTAGCATAAAGTGATGGGGTACAGTAGACAGAGTGATGATGTTGCAGTACAAAGTGACGGAGTTCAGTAGACAAAGTAACGGGGTTGCAGTACAAAGTGACGGGGTTCAGTAGATAAAGTGACGGAGTTCACTAGACAAAGTGACGAAGTTGCAACACTAAGTGACAGGGTTCAGTAGATAAAGTGACGGGATTCAATACAAAGTGACGAAATTCAGTGAACAAAGTGATGGTGTGGATACAAAATATACATCAATACATCATAGTGGGACCCATATAAATAGGTGACATCACTTCAGTAGCGAGTCTCACTGGTCAATGTGGCACTGAATCCCAAATAGAAATGAAAGCGGATTGGCTACTCCCCTCTGTCGGCCCCACCACGATGTATGTATTTCATCCATTCCATTAATCTATTTTTACATATAAATTTAGGGGTTGACCCCAAAAATGAGAGGGATATAAATCTCATATGGACCACACCACATGAAAATAATGGTGATTGGATATCCACCATTAAAGTCCTCCTAAGGCCCACCGTACCGTTTATTTGACATCCAATCTGTTGGTTTGGTCATAAAGACCCGGATGAAGGGAAAAACTTGATCCAAAACTTTTATGGCCCCCAAAAAGTTTTTAATGGTCAACGTTCATTCAACACTATTTCATGTAATGTGGTCCACTTAAGATTGGGTTATACCTCATTTTTGGTCTCAGATCATAAAATGATCTAGAAAAATAAATGGACGGCATGGATGAAACACATACATCACGGTGGGCCCACATAATACCGAGTGGCAGGGGAGTAGCCAGTCCGTTTCCAATGGAAACCGTGGACGCAGATTCAGTACCGGGGAAAGCCTTTTGCATGAAGTTCCAGCACTAGGATGTATGGTGGGGTCCACCATGATGTTTATAAAAATTCCAATCCATTCATCCATTTTTAGAGCTCATTTTAAGACATGTAACCAAAAATTAAGATGATAAAAAACTCAACTGGGCCAAACAAGATGAAACAGTGGAGAAAGAAATTCCTACTGTTGAAGCCTTCCTAGGCGTCTTGATGTTTATATGCCATCCAAACTATTTATAAGGTCATTTTTACTAGGATGAAGTGAAAACACCAAAATATTAGACGGATGCAAAACTTTTGTGGCCATATAAATATTTCAACAATAGACACTAAATCCCCATTGTTTCCTCTTCGTGTGGTCCATTTGAGTTTTGTATACACCTTAGTTTTAGTATTAAGTCCTAAAATGATATCTAAAAATGGATGAACGGGTTGGATTTATCACAAACGTCGCAGTGGGTCCATTGGGAATCCTTGCGCAGGATCTTACTACAAAAGGTCCACTATGAATTCATGTGGTTTATCCACGCCGTCCATCCGTTTTTTCAGATCATTTTAGGGGTTGAGCCCAAAACTAAAGTATATCAAAAGCTCAAGTAGACCATACCAAAGGAAACAGTGGAAATATTGATTTTCACCATTGAAATGTTTCTAAGCCCCCAGTGATGTTTATTTTTCATCCAAACTGTTCATAAGATCACAAAGACATGGATGAATGGAAAAAACAAATATCATCTTGATATAAAACTTCTGCGGGCCCCAACAACTTTTCAACGGTAGAATTCAATTCACACTGTTTTAGGTGGTGTGGTCCACTTGATCTTTGGATATGATTAATTTTTGTTATAAAACCATAAAATTATATGATAAAAGAGATAGATGGAGTTGATACAATTCACGAATGACGAGGGTGGGCTCCACGGACTTTACTCGGTGCGCTTACCCTACTGATTTACTCGGCACGCAAACCACTTCCGTTTAACGTCTCCGTTATACTTCTTATTAAAAGTATTTTTTTAATATATTTAAAAAATCTGATGACATGACACTTATACTGACGTTGACCAATGAAAACGCGGGAGGCAGGAGTTCCTGCCTCGGGGAGGCAGAGGATCCCCACTCCTTAATCAAAGCCTTCTGTGGTCTCAAAAAGTTTTTAACGGTAGTTGGTTTAATTTTCACTGGTTCCTATAGTGTAGCCCACTTGAGCCTTAAATGTATCTCTTCTTTTTTTTCTTCTTTTTTTTTTTTTCTTTTTTTTTTTTTTTTTTGGTCTCATGACTTGAAATGGCATGGAAAAAATGGATGGATGATGAGGAAAAAAACATATACATCAAGGAAGGCCCACTGAGCCGTTGACCGACCATCTATCTACAGCTAGGTCCTAACACCGGCTGCAGCTACGGTAAATATCCAGATCTCAAAGCAGATTGCCTACTTGACGCTGCCATTATCAAGGTGGCTATGGTGCAGTGCTCTATGAGACCCACTATAATGTATGTGTTGTATTTATGCCATTTATCTATTTTGTGGGATCATTTCATGAAATGAACCCAAAAATGAGAAGATCCAAATCTCTAGTCAACCACACCCACAAAGAAAAAACAGTAGCGATTGAATGCCCATCATTAAAATTTTCCTTAGGGCCCGTTTGGCCGGGCGGATTAAGAGGGATTAGGAGGGATGGGATAGTAAAATCCCAAGGTATGCCAAACGAGCTAAACAGACTTGATGAACTTGTCCCGGGATATAGCAAACCCATGGATCTTAAACCAATCCACTGACGTCACCATAATTACCTTAAAATTGATCTCATCCCTCCTAATCCTGTTCAATCATGCCTGGGGCGTGTTTGGTTGGACGGATTGGAAGGTAAAATCCTGGGATATGCCGGGCGTGCCAAACAGACTCGGTGAACTTGTCCCGGGATATTGCAATCCCATGGATCTTAAACCAATCCACTGCCACCACCATCATTACCTTAAAATCCATTCCATCCCTCCTAATCCCATGGGATCCATCCGGCCAAACAGGCCCTTAGGGCAGTGTAACGTTTATTTACCATTCAACCTCTTGACTAGGTTACACAAACGTGGATGCATGGAAGACACAAATATTAGCTTGATCCAAGACATTGTCTCCCAATGAGTTTTTAGGGATTTTTATCCCAAAATTCCAGCAGAGTATTTTTTAAAATTTTTATTTATAAAAGCATGCATCGATTCCAACCAACGAAAGTGAAAAAACCTATACTTATTTTCAAGAATGGAGAAATACGATGAACGGCTTCGGTGGATTCGGGAATCGATAGAGGTAGGCAGGATATTTGACTATGGGGCCCAACTGATGTATGTTCCTTACATCCACACCATCCAACCATTTTGATAGCTCATTTTAATGCATAATCTAATTCATTTTACTGCATAATCCTAAAAATTAAGTAGATTCAAATTCTAATTGGACCATACCACAAGAAATAGTAATGATTGACCATTAAAAACTTCTTGTGGGCAGACTACTCCAGGGTGGACAGAAGACTTGTTGCACGGCCACGCAACAGGGGTATGATGCGAGATCGCGCAATAGCATTAATTCCGTTATGTGGATTTGGTTCTTTAAACATGTGAAGGCCTATAAATATCCTCCTCTTTCATTTGAAACATTCACAAGTGAAGAGCTCTAAAGAGATCAAAGGAATCTTTAAAAGTTTTCAAGAGTTCAGAACTACGACATTCAGGTATCCCACGGTGCGGCATAGAAGAAGCAAAGAGAGTAAAGAAAATGCATAGTTCGAACATGTCTTATGATAATGCAATCTAACGAATTCATCCGGTATTCGATCTCCTATTCATATGTCCTTTGCGTATTGATGTAAAGTAAGATTGTTAAGCCCGCACAACTCTTCTATCATTGCGATGGACGCCATATAAGTTGAGATTATTATTAAACTATTTTTCATTAAATCAATTAAATATAGTTTACTTTAGAATCAATGCAAAGCCATGAATGAAATAAGAATTCAGACTAATAAAATCAAATGATGATATTTGTTTTTCAATTTTTCTTTGTTATTATTGAACATTGATATTTTAATCCTTTATACTTGTTTTTAATTGAAATAAGGGTTGTCACCCAAACACAAATATGATGAAGTCACGCTATAAATTTTATTAGCACACTAAAACCGCCACTTATTATTCATAGTGGAATTGTGCCCCATTGTCGAAAAAACTCGAATTTTCATAGTGGCATCGTGGGCTACTGTCCATGTTCCCCCAAATTCACAACTTCTACTTGATTGGACGGATTTTGTGGACCCAAAATCATTCATTTTATTTCCACACAAATGCAAATACATATATAAACATGCACTCAAATCGAGAAATCAAAACTAATTCTCATAAATAATTAATTTCTAAGCTGACAAAAATTCAAGACGTTACATGGTGTCCCCAGGCATATTAGAATATTTCAAACATATTTTTATGTGTGAGGATTGAAAGGGATATAAGAAAATGGATAAATGACGTGAAAGTACATAATTGTGGGGGCTTATAGGGCATTTTTTCATCTACATATTACAATCCTAGGACTCATTATAATATTTATTTGCCACCCGGACTTGAATGAGTGGAAAATACATATTGACTAGATCTAAAAAATTTATAACCTTATACGGTTTTAATGGTTGTCATTTCATTACCATTGTTTCCTATGGTCTACTTGAGATTTGGATCTGTTTTATTTTTGAGCCCATGTTCTAAAATGAGGTAGAAAAATCGATAGACGCTGTGAAATAAAACACACATCATGGTAGGCCGGCGTGGCCCACAAAGCTAATAGCACATATATAATAGCGACAGTATTGCTTGTTGCACAACACAATCTGAATCCGACGAGGAGAAAAGGTAGAAAGAGAGGGCACGGAATATTTGTAGTCCACAGACGCATGCAACACGACATGTGTCCATGTCCAGTTCTTTGGCAAGTGATTACGCGGTGCATGCAACATGCCACGTGTCTTGGAAAGAAGTTACGTGGAAAATCATGGGGCCAAGGATAGATACTCAACCTGTCAAATAAATGTATCCATCATCTTCTTCAGATAAATCATAAGTTTAATTAATCTAAATATAGGTAGTTCATAACATTTAAAAAAAAAAAAAAAAAAAAAAACCTTTTGGGTCCTTTAAATTTTCTCAGTTTTTTATTTTTCAAGAATTTTGTAGAGAGAAAAGTTAGATAAAGAAAGTATAAAGAGAAAAGGGCAGATCTGAGTCAGAAAGGAGAAATTGGATTGCCTACTTAAGTTAGTTAGCACGCTTTTATAGTAAGGAATAAGCTTCGTTTCTGTGAATGTATGTGATTTATCCACACCGTCCACCTATTTTTTCAGTTCATTTTAGGGGTTGAGCCCAAAAATAAAGCATGTTACCAGAGCAAACAATGGGAATAGTGATTGCAGGCCGAGTTGAGTCAAGTTTCAGGCCGGCCGAGTCAAGTTTTGGGCCGAGTCGAACGAGTTAACCGGGCTAGCCCGGTTCGTGTACAGCCCTAGTTAGCACGCTTTTATGTATAGTAGGGAATAAACTTTGTTAGGCCCACTGTGAATGATGTGATATAATTGAATAGCCAAAAAAAAAAAAGTAGCCACCTACAAAGAACCAAAGTCATACTGATTGACAATAATTGCCTACATGCCAGTCACCAGTGAATAAAAATCACTCAAAGTTCAACTTTAAAATGCTTACAAAGAATATAGAGAAAAGTAATGTCAGGATCAGGATTTTGGTGGTAGTGTAGGAATCTTTTTGTGCGTCCTGCCCGCCAGGACGATAATCCATACATGCAAGGCTCCGTGGGGCCCACCATGATGCATGGTTTTATATACGCCGTCTATCCATTTCTCCATATTATTTTAGGATATAAACCCAAAATGAAGCAAATCGAGCTCAAGTGGACTACACCGTGGGAATTGATTTCTCACTATTAGAAACTTCTCAAGATCTGAGTGGCGGAAGTTTTGGATCAATCTAATATTTTTGTTTTCACTTCATCCAGGTCTACATGACCTTATGAACAGGTCTGCCCTAGGAAGGTTTCAATGGTGAATTTTATTATGGCTGCTGCTTCTTGTGGTGTGGTCCACTTGAACATTGTACCTGCCTAATTTTAAAATAATCTGAAAATATAGATGGATGATGTAGGTAAAACCTATATATCATAGTGGGCCCCACAGAACCCATGTCCGGGCATGAGCGCGTGGGCAAGACGCAATCCCCTTCATCAAGCAGGGCGTGCCTAGACTGTCTGAATTATGGACGCAGATTATGTGGACCACAGCACGAGAAACAGTGGGAACAAAGACATACCGTTGAAACCTTTCTAAAGCCAGCCATAATGTTTATTTTTCATCTAAAAAAGCTATTGATAAGAGCACCAGACTTGGATAAAGGGATAACACAAATATCAGCCTGATCCAAAATTTTGTGTCCCCCGGCCGAGGAGCTTTTAATGGTGCGTTCAATCACCACTATTTCGTGTGGTGGAGTCCGCTTAAGCTTTGGATGTGCCTCGTTTTTTTAGTTCATGCCATAGAAGGAGGGAGCAAAACAGATGGACCGCTTAGTTATAAGATATACATCATATTAATTCCCACAGCGCCCAACTCATGAACACTACCTCCGCTTGGGTGGTGTTGGCAACACCTGATCCACATCCCTAAAAGGGTTTCATCGGTGGGACTCTTATGGATCATATCTTAAATTTGGGACGCAGTTGGCTAGAGACGCTGACTAGACGGGTGGCTAGTTGATGTAGAGCAGGTCGCGGACACTTTCATATCTGAGATGGACCAGAGAAGACCCAAACGGAGGTGGAAGTCATCAAAACCATCGAAACCTTAAAACAGGCATATCTCGCAAACCAGAATGATTTACTCGACGTAGCATGAACGATTTTGAGATAGGATAAGCTATTTTAGCCAACCAACCTAGTTATACCAGGTTGTGCCAAATTTGTGAGATTCCATCAGATCCACGGTTGAATTCCATGTTTATTTTTCTTTTTACTATTTTTAGTAAGTTGTGATTTGATTGTAACTCTTCATCCGTTGGGCTTTAGAAGTTGTGTCCAACATGAAAAGTGCTCAGAATAATTAGGAGATGTACAACCTATAAATCTTAATCCACATGGTGAAAGTCAGTGGTGGTTCTGGATTGGGTTGATCAGATGCAGAGTAACACCGGTAGTAATGTTAATAATAACTATGAGGAGAACCGCTATGTTCCTATGCAGGTAGAGGACTCAATGATCAATGACCAGATGTACCTCTCTGATACCATGATAACTCAATTAAAAATATTTTGGAGAATTCTTATTGAATTGTCTGTATTGATTTAATCCAAAAAAGTCTCTTTACAGATATATATATTACTTATCAATATTTTAATACATTAAAAAAAAAAAAAAAAAAAAAACTATATTATACTAGCTATCAACTATTACAATAACAGACTTTAGTATGAAGCAGAGATGGGCTGAGATGGGCCATCATGAATTGCTTGGACGGTTGTTGGTCTTCTTAGGAAAGATGAAGAACAAGTAAAACCCCAAACTGCTGCTGAAGATAGCCATGACCCACACCAAGCATTTCATGGCTATATTCATGATCATCGAAACCCGATAGGCGAAGACTATGTTGAGGGACGTGGCCACCACCCATATAGGAATCTTCAATCTCTCCCTCTTCTCAGAATTTCGGTCATACACATGCAAACACCAAAACAATAGCATCAGCAGTACATAGACGAAGAGCACGAACGCCATGGTCCATGAATCGTCACGTGATCGGACGACTGAGATCGCGGCGTTGATGCTTAGGAAGCAGATGACTTTTATGGATTTGAATGAAAAAGGGCAAGATTGTGGTTAGTTCAAATGAATCCACTTTCTATTTTATAGAGGCTGGAGGTCTCTTCGTGTCTAAGGAACGCGGATTAGCTATAGGTTGAGTTGCGAGACTCGCTACTGAAGTGACGTCACCAAGTTCTGTGGGCCCTACCATGATGAATGTGTTGTATCCACACCGTTCATCCATTTGGAGAGATCATTTTAGGAGATGAACCAAAGAATGAGGGAGATTAAAAGCTGGAGTGGACCCCACAACAGAAAACAGTGGGGAGAGTGACAGCCACCATTGAAACCTCACTAAGGTTCACCGTGATGTTTATTTGAGATCCAACCTGTTCGTAACTTAACACAGACATTAAAGAAGGGAAAACATAAATATCAGCTTGATCGAAAGTTCCGTGGTCCTTAGAAGTTTTTAATGGTGGATGTCACTCTCTCCACTGTTTTCTGTGGTGGGGTCCACTAGAGCTTTGGATCTGATTCATTCTTTACCTCATGCCTTAAAATAATGTCTCCAAATGTATGGACGGTGTGGATACAAAACATACATCATGGTGGGACCCATGTAACAAGATGACGTCACTTAAGTAGCGATTCTCCCTACTCAAACCCGTCAGTAGCTAATCCGCGTCCGTCTTTAGGACGGTGAAGAGAAAGAGTGGTCACCAAGCAATTTGGAGAGAGGTGGTTAATTCACGTAGTTACTGAATTGGAATGTTACGTGGGTCTTACCATGATGTTTGTGAGAAATCCACCCCGTTTATCTATTTTGCCAGCTCATTTTAGTACACAAGACTAAAAATGATGCTCGTGTAAAACTTAAGTAGGCCTTACAAGAGAAAATAGTGAGTTTTCAATAACTACCGTTGAAACATTCTTATATCCAAAAAGTTCCTGGATGAGGTTACATCTTTTGTGTTTTCACTTCATTCCGGTGAGAATGACCTCATGAATGACTTGGATGGCATATAAACATCCGGGCGCCAAGTGTTTTATCCATGCCGTTAAACGCTTTGTTTCGATGAATTTAATATGTGAGCCAAAAAATGAGGCAGGTACGAGGCTTAAGTGGACCACACCAAAGGAAGCTGCACTGATAATGATACCGACCGTTGCAACCTTTCTAAGGGCCTACATGAATTATTATTTTTTTACCATATAAGTATTCATAAGGTCATTTAGACGTGGATGAATTGAAAACACAAATATCAGCTTGATCCAAAACTTCTCCAAACCCTAAGGAGTTTTTAATGATGGTCATTTAATCTCCACTTAGTGGTCTACTTAAGCCTCAGGCCTATCTCATTTTTTGGCTCACATATAAAAATTATTAGAAAAAAGCATTTAACGACGTGGATAAAACACTTACAACACAATAGACCCCACATAGCCTTGCCCGGACGGATTACCGTCAGGGCGGGGTAGGACGCAATCCGCATCCTAAACATCCAGTTAGAGCCCAAAGAAGGTTTCAACGGGATGTGGATTGCGTCCTACCCCGCCCGTTTCTAGCCTCGAACGGTCAGTTCTATGGGCAGGCATAGTTTGATATATGGGTTTATCCATGCCGTCCATCCCTACTCTCTCGGATCATTTTATTGTGCGTAAACAAAAATGAGGCAGATCCAACGCTAGCTCAAGTATAAAAATGGACTTGCATAACATTTCCGTACAAGAACTTTCTATCAAACGTTTTTGCACGTAAACCCGGGTACCGTAAGTCGGAAATTGTTTCATGATTATTTTAGATTATTTTTTTCCAGGAAGGAAGACTTTCTTAATGGTAAATAACGTATGCGTCAAGAAGATTCTACTAAAAAGATTTATTCTACGAGAGATTTTCTCTTTAAAATAAATTACGTACTATATTATTCAACTTTTAAATTGTAGAAATCTTTGACTCGATCATGATTTATGTGTTAGATCTATACCATCCATCAACTTTTCTAGATTATTCTAGAGTTTGAAACAAAAAAAAAAAAGAAATAAATCCAAAGCTCAAATGGACCACACCACAAAAAGAAGTGGGAGATGAATGACTATCGTTCAAATATTTATTTGGTCTAATGCAAGGTTTGTTTGTCATCTAACCTCTTCACAAGGTCACGTGGACATATATGAAAGGAAAACAAAAATATCAACTTAATCAAAGCCATACGTCACCTCAAAAAAGTTTTAACGATAGGCGTCTAATTTTCACTAGTTCTTATAGGGTGGCCCACTTGAGCATTTTATATGTCTCATTTTTTGTCTTATAACTTAAAATGATATGGAAAAATGGATGGATGGTATAGAAAAAACATATACATTATCAAGGGAGGCCCAATGGCCCCTTGACCGTTGTCTCCAACGAGGTCCTAACACCGACTATGGCTTTGATGGATCTCCGGATCTGGGACGCGGATTTCCTGCAAAAGCCTTTCCCAGGAAGCTCCTGCACAAGGATGCTGAGTGGGCCACTGCTATGTTTGTGAGAAATCCACCACATCCATTCACTATGTCCATACGTTTTGGGAACTAATTTTAAGATATTCTGAGGTTGGTTCAAACTCAAATTGGCCAAACCAAAGGAAACAGTGTTGATTTAGTGAGCATAGTTGTATTATCGACATAAAAGTTTTGTATCAGGCTTAAGTTTTTTATGTTTTCACTTCATCCCGTTAGTAATTACCTTATAAACAGTTTGGATGGCATATAAACATCAAAGTGGAGCCCGGTAAGGTTTCAACAGTAGGAATTTATTTTCCTAATGTCCTAACAAAATCTGGCAAAACGGATGGATGTGATAGATTTTTCACAAACATTACCGTGAGCCCCACCCAACATCCTTGCGCAGGAACTTCCTTCGAAAGGCTTCTGCAGTAAATCCGCTTCCCCCAATTTGGAAGCGGATTCCTTACTTGACACTGCCAGCATCAAGGTGGCTACAGTACAGTGCTCTATTGAACCCATGCCACTATAAGGTATGTATTGTATCCATGCAATTTATCTATTTTTCCATATCATTTCATGGTATAAACCCAAAATTGAAAAGATCCAAATCTCTAGTGGACCACAATTTAAAAAACAGTAGTGATCGAATGCCCATCATTAAAAACTTCCTTATGGGCATTGTAATGTTTATTTACCATCCAACCTTGTTGAAAAGGGTCATACAAACATAGATGAATGGAAGACCAACATTGTCTCCCCACTTAGTTTTTAGGTATTTTTATTCCAAAATTCCTGCTGATTTTTTTTTTTAAGGACTCTTTAAATATTTTTATTTATAAAACCATGCATTGGAGCCAACCAACGAAGGTAAAAAAGACTTGTACATGTTTTCAATAACAAATAGATACGTTGAGTGGCTTTGGTGGATCCAATAGGCTGGGGCCCACTTGATGTATGTTCCTTACATTCACACCATCCAACCGTTTTGATAGCTCATTTTACTGCACGATCCTAAAATTTAAGTAAATCTAAATCCCAGTTGGACCATACCACAGGAAATAGTGATGACTGATCAAGAAATCTCACTTTTAGCGACGAAACTTTTCGTCCCTAGAAGCTAAATTTTCGGAACTTAAGACTTTTAGCGACGAATATTTTCGTTGCTAAATTGGTTACTAAACCCTCCAATCCCAAACATTTGGCTACGAAATTTTTTGAAACTTTTAACCACGAAAATTTTCAACATTTTGCAAAACTTTTAACTACGAAAGTTTTCGTTGATAAAAATATTTTGCAAAACTTTTAGCTACGAAAATTTTCGTCGCTAAAAGTATCTTTTTTTAAAATAATATTCTAGCACAAAATTCTTGATAATTCTTTATATACACCTATAACATCATATTCATCCTGATATACAACTTATTTACATTCACATCCATTTAAACTCAAACTAGTAAATCCAACCAAACATAAATACATTCATCCAAACACAAACAATATTATCCACATCACATTCATTAACGCATAAATACATATAAGCTTAACATCATAAACAAGAATATCCTAAACGTAAACCTTAACATAAACCCATAATCTAAAACCTAAACCTTAACCTAAATCTAACCTACCTATAAGTTTAAGTTTAGGAAATCGGGTTCAGGTTCAGGATCGGGTTTTCAAGTTTAGGTTAGGGAGTTGAGATTAGGATTAGGTTTAGGTTTAGGGATCTGAGAATACGTTAAGGTTTAGGTTTAGGTTTAGGGATCTGAGAATACGTAAAGGTTTAGGTTTAGGTTTAGGTTTAGGAAATCGTGTTTGGATTATAGGTTTAGCTTTAAGTTAGCTTATAGGTTAAGGTTTAGGAAATTGAGTTTACGTTATAAGTTTAGGTTAAAGTTTAAGTTATAAGTTAAGTTTTAGGTTTAGGTTATAGGTTTTGAGATTTGTAAATAGGTTTAGGTTAAGGTTATAAGTTTAGGTTTAGGAAAACGAGTTCAAGTTCGGGATCGGGTTTAGGTTTGGGTTTTCAAGTTTAGGTTTAGGTTTAGGTTTAGGTTAAGGAGTTGAAATTAGGATTAGGTGTAAGTTTAGGTTTAGGGATTTGAGAATACGTTAAGGTTTAGGTTTAAGTTTAGGTTAAGGTTATAGGTTATAGGTTAAGTTTTAGGTTTAGGTTAAGGTTATAGGTTTAGCTTTAGTTTATAGGTTTTGAGATTTAAGAATAGGTTTATGTTAAGGTTATAAGTTTAAGTTTAGGAAATCGGGTTCGGATTCGGGATCGGGTTTAGGTTTGGGTTTTCAAGTTTAGGTTTAGGTTTAGGTTAGGGAGTTGAGATTAGGATTAGGTGTAGGTTTAGGTTTAAGAATTTGAGAATACATTAAGGTTTAGGTTTAGAAAATCAGGTTCGGGTTATAGGTTTAGGTTTAGGTTAGGTTATAGCCATAGGTTATGGTTTAGGAAATTGAGTTTAGGTTATAGGTTTAAGTTATAAGTTAAGGTTATAGGTTAAGGTTTATGTTATAGGTTAAGTTTTAGGTTTAGGTTAAAGTTATAGGTTTAGGTTATAGGTTTTGGGATTTGAGAATAGGTTAATTTAGGTTAAGGATATAAGTTCAGGTTTAGGAAATCGGGTTTGGGATCAGGTTTAGGTTTAGGCTTTCAAGTTTAGGTTTAAATTTAAGTTAGGGAGTTGAGATTAGGATTAGGTGTAGGTTTAGGTTTAGGGATTTGAGAATGCATTAAGGTTTAGGTTTAGGAAATCGGGTTCGGGTTCGGGTTATAGGTTTAGGTTTAGGTTAGGTTATAGGTTAAGGTTTAGGAAATTGAGTTTAGGTTTAGGTTAAGGTTTAGGTTTAGGTTATAGGTTTTGGGAATTGAGAATAGGTTTAGGTTAAGGATATAAGTTTAGGTCTAAGAAATCGGGTTCGGGATCGGGTTTAGGTTTGGGTTTTCAAGTTTAGGTTTAGATTTATGTTAGAGAGTTGAGATTAGGATTAGGTGTAGGTTTAGGTTTAGGGATTTGAGAATGCGTTAAGGTTTAGGTTTAGGAAATCAGGTTCGAGTTATAGGTTTAGGTTTAGGTTTAGGTTAGGTTATAGGTTAAGGTTTAAGAAATTGAGTTTAGGTTATAGGTTTAGGTTTAGGTTAAGGTTAAGGTTTAGGTTTAGGCTATAGGTAATAGGTTTTGGGATTTGAGAATAGGTTTAGGTTAAGGTTATAAGTTTAGGTTTAGGAAATCAGGTTCAGGTTCGGGATCGGGTTTAGGTTTGGGTTTTCAAGTTTAGGTTTAGGTTTAGGTTAGGGAGTTGAGATTAGGATTAGGTGTAGGTTTAGTTTTAGGAATTTGAGAATACGTTAAGGTTTAGGTTTAGGTTTAAGGTTATAGGTTAAGGTTTAGGTTATAAGTTAAGTTTTAGGTTTAGGTTTAGTTTATAGGTTTTGAGATTTAAGAATATGTTTAGGTTAAAGTTATAAGTTTAGGTTTAGGAAATCGGGTTTGGGTTCGGGATCGGGTTTAGGTTTGGGTTTTCAAGTTTAGGTTTAGGTTAGGGAGTTGAGATTAAGATTAGGTGTAGGTTTAGCTTTAGGAATTTGAGAATACGTTAAGGTTTAAGTTTAGGAAATTGGGTACGGGTTATAGGTTTAGGTTTAGGTTTACGTTAGGTTATAGCCATAGGTTAAGGTTTAGGAAATCGAGTTTAGGTTATAGGTTTAAGTTATAAGTTAAGGTTATAGGTTAAGTTTTAGGTTTAGGTTAAGGTTATAGGTTTAGGTTTAGGTTATAGGTTTTGGGATTTGAGAATAGGTTTAGGTTAAGGATATAAGTTCAGGTTTAGGAAATCGGGTTCGAGATCGGGTTTAGGTTTAGGTTTTCAAGTTTAGGTTTACGTTTAGGTTAGGGAGTTGAGATTAGGATTAGGTGTAGGTTTAGGTTTAGGGATTTGAGAATGCATTAAGGTTTAGGTTTAGGAAATTGGGTTCGGGTTATAGGTTTAGGTTTAGGTTAGGTTATAGGTTAAGGTTTAGGAAATTCAGGTTTAGGTTATAAGTTAAGGTTTAGGTTTAGGTTATAGGTTTTGGGAGTTGAGAATAGGTTTAGGTTAAGGTTATAAGTTTAGGTTTAGGAAATCGGGTTCAGGTTCGGGTTCGGGATCGGGATCTGGTTTGGGTTTTCAAGTTTAGGTTTAGGTTTAGGTTAGGGAGTTGAGATTAGGATTAGGTGTAGGTTTAGGTTTAGGGATTTGAGAATACATTAAGGTTTAGGTTTAGGTTAAGGTTATAGGTTATAGGTTAAGTTTTAGGTTTAGGTTAAGGTTATAGGTTTAGGTTTAATTTATAGGTTTTGAGATTTGGGAATAGGTTTAGGTTAAGGTTATAAGTTTAGGTTTAGGAAATCGGGTTTGGGTTTGGGTTTTCAAGTTTATGTTTAGGTTTAGGTTAGGGAGTTGAGATTAGGATTAGGTGTAAGTTTAGGTTTAGAAATTTGAGAATACGTTAAGGTTTAGGTTTAGGAAATCGGGTTCGGGTTATAGGTTTAGGTTTAGGTTAGGTTATAGCCATAGGTTAAGGTTTAAGAAATTAAGTTTAGGTTATAGGTTTAGGTTATAAGTTAAGGTTATAGGTTAAGGTTTAGGTTGTAGGTTAAGTTTTAGGTTTAGGTTAAGGTTATAGGTTTAGGTTTTGGGATTTGAGAATAGGTTTAGGTTAAGGATATAAGTTTAGGTTTAGGAAATCGGGTTCGGGATCGGGTTTAGGTTTGAGTTTTCAAGTTTAGGTTTAGGTTTAGGTTAGGGAGTTGAGATTAGGATTATGTGTAGGTTTAAGTTTAGGGATTTGAGAATACGTTAAGGAATTGGGTTCGGGTTCGAGATCGGGTTTACGTTTGGGTTTTAGGTTTAGGTTTAGGCTATAGGTTGTATGTGTAGGTTTAGGTTTAGGTTATAGGTTATAGGTTATAGGTTTAGGTTAAGGTTTAGGTTGTAGTTATAGGTTTTGAGATTTGAGAATAGGTTTATGTTATAGGTTAAGGGTGTGGTCCCTGCAAGTACAGATATAAACCCGGCCTATCCAAATGGTCAAGCCACTCCAATGTTGTCCATAGGAAATGGACAGCTTCATCATGGTCATAACAGCGGTTCCCACCTTCCAAGGACCCCCACTCAACATCCGAATAGCTCTGACGCACATTCGGGTCTACTCCATCAATTTCGAGCAAATACAAATATAAACACGGCCTGTCCAAATGGCCAGGCCAGTCCAATGTTGTCCATAGGAAATGGACAACTTTATCATGATCATAACAGCGGTTCCCACTTTCTAGGGACCCCCGCTCATCCGGATAGCTCCGACGCATATCCGGGTCTGCTCCATTAATTTCGTAGAAATACATAAACACGGCCTACTCTAAATGGCCAAGCCCCTCCAATGTTGTCCATAGGAAATGGACAGCTTCATCATGGTCATAACAGTGGTTCCCACCTTCCAGAGACCCCCGCTCAACATCCGGATAGCTCCGACGCACATCCGAGTCTGCTCCATCAATTTCGAGCAAATACAGATATAAACACGACCTGTCCAAATGGTTAGGCCACTTCAATGCTGTCCATAGAAAATGGACAGCTTCATCATGGTCATAACAGCGATTCCCACCTTCCAAGGACCCCCGCTCAACATCCGGATAGCTCCGATGCACATCCGGATACATAAATGGGTACAGTTTCAAAAAATATTATTAGCAATGTTTCAAATGCATACCTCCCTCAGAAAGTCCTTTAGTTGATCCTCATAAAAGTCTTGATCTGTTAGAACCTTAACAGCAACATCTTGCATTCCATGATTGAATAAATAAGAAGATGCATCACCTTTACTTTCAAGTCAAACAAAAATGGGAAAGAGAACCATGTAAGAAACACGAAGAAAAATGTGGATTTCTTTGAATATGATAGAGAAATTGGTCCAGGAACTTAACCACAAATTACTCTCATCAGGTTAGTTATTAGAATAACATTTTCAGAGAAGTTCCTTGCATTAAACACTTGCCTATGTAATTCAATTGTCTTTAGTAAAATCAAATTACTGTCTTAAAAGAAATGCATGCCACGTATGCGAAACGTCATTTTCAAACCAAACTAAACTCGCTATTTTCAAATCTCACACGGCCACTTCATTCCCCCACTTTCTCCCTCGATTTCCCCACTCTCACCTCTCCGTCTCTCTCTCTTGAAGCAAAAAAAAAAAAAAAGAGTTCTTAACAAGAAAATCCATATTTACTAATATCAATCCATCTTCCAAACTACACTCGCTATTTTCAAATCTCTTTTATGTTTTTTCAATCCATCTTCCATTTTTTTCTTAACAAGAAAATCCATATTTACTAATATTCTCATTTTTCTATTTTCAAAAGAATGAGTTCGAACTCCGAAAGCGTCGGCTCCAGCACTCGTACTTTCAACCCAAACCGTAACCAAGGACTCCAAAATTACCAAACTGCCACTGTGCGGGAACCCTAATTTTATAATATGTGTACTGATTTTATATTATATCAATTTAAATGAGGACGTGCTTCTATACTTTACATTACATTAAAAAAAGCATCCGTAACAATGCATTTTCAATTTATTCCTGGCAATGACCACCAAGATACAAGAGACAATATTCAGAGTATACTAGGAAACACTAGCTGATAAAGCAGTTTACAAACCTTCAAAAGATTTCCATACTCTGAATGAGCACACCCTCGTCATCCCATCGCATATCCTTAGCTTTGGAATGTAGGTCCTTTCCAATTAATTGAAGAGGCACGTCTAGCTGCAGAGGTGTCTGCAAATAAATTAAGATGACTGCTCAGGAATTCTTATACAGAACCATGTATAAAAAATTCAGATTGATACTTAAGGGGGCGAAAAAAAAGCCAAGTTTATTGGTATTCATTGACTCAGCGAGTGAAATTCATAAACTAGAATAAGCAAACTTACTTTGTTCGGGACTGTCATATTTCTTGATGACACCTCAGATTGCATATGGTCATGGTTCAAATGTAAAATGGTAACACAAAAACAAAAAATTAACATCATTATCATACATGGAATTTGACAAAAATGAACTAGGCTCATATATCAATTCCCTAAACCTTGAAAGTAGTCAGAAATTTAGAGAGAGAGAGAGAGAGAGAGAGAGAGAGAGAGAGAATTGTAAAAAATCACTCAAGGGGAAAAAAACACAAACTTTCCATGTGTTAATTAGACGTACACTACTGAAAGTTGAATTTAGAATAGTATGAAATTTGATAGTTATGTTCTTAGATATCATTAACTTGTTGCCTAATTTGAACTCGTTTGTGACCGAGTTGCCTAAATGATCACAATTCAAAATTATCTTTCTCGAATAGAGAGTAACAGCCAACACTCATCATGATCATCTTAGCCTTCTCCCAGTAATTCAAGTTTAAAATAGTCTGGCAGCTCTACATACGGCTTCTCACCAATCATCGACCTACCAAGTTGGACTCTTAGGAACTGGTAATGGCAATCAGGTACTCAGGTTATGATCTCTCCATGCCAAGTAGTGGCTTGACACCAATCTCCACCACACAAGCAGCCTATACATGGGCATTATAACTGTAAACTAATAGAGTCCATGCTCCTCTGAGCAAAAATCACACTGACTAGATGGAATTCAAGCTGCCCAATAAATCGCCTGTAGGCAGTTCAGGGTCAACTCAATGGCAAGCTTAGTACAGTTTCCCATCAATGATTGGCCCCATTGTATGTATGATTACTTCACATGGTGCCATGCATGAATGAGATTTAGTTGAGATAATTTTGGGTGCTGGTGTTCAAGACATTCTCATCCCCTTTTTGGAAAGTGTTCCTAAAATTTTATATTTTTAAATGAACAGAGATGAAAATCAAATTAGAGGGTTTCAACTTTCAAGACAAAGTTGCATGAGTGGGCAACTGTTTGGAGATTTTATCAAGATGAAAAGAACTGACAACTTCAACTTTTTTTAAAACTTCTTTTTATGAGACAGCAGAAGACATTTAAATAATGACCAACTTAATTAGAATTTTGGGCATGCAAAATTATACATTTTTGAAAGAGTTAGAAGAGTTGAATGGAACTTGAAAGTCTTATTTGCAGATTTCACGAGAGCAATTACAAGAAATAACTCAAAAGGTCAATTGGATTGAGAACAACTATGCAGTTATTGAAATACTTCATCAAGTTTTTTTTCAGATTCCAAGTAAATTAAGTTGTGCCTAAAAATTGACTCGTCTCAAGCGAGTCAAGCCAACTTGCTGAGTCTTGCCAATACATAAATTGACATAATAGCCAAACATTCACCAATGCTTTTGGGAAACACTACAACATATGACCATCAAAGAAGAAACAAGTAAATTTTGCTGAGATGTTTGCTGAAAAGGTACAATTAACTCAAAATACAAACATCCTTCCACATTCAACAGGCAAAACTTGCCATAAATGGGTGATTAAAGCAATCCAATCTCTGTCATTTTGGCTCATTGCTCACCAATGTAGTGACAACCAGCGAACAGTCCCAATCACCATATATATGATGGGGTTTTTTCCCCGTCTTCGACCGGTCCTGAGCCCCGCTCGACCGGTCGTGGGAGGCGCTCGACCGGTCGTAGTTCGAGCCCTGGCACGACTCAAAGTCCAGCGAGTAATTTTGCTGTTTTTTACTGTAGCTAGGATTGGTCGAGGGTGAGTTAGGACTGGTCGAGGGTGGCTACGACCGGTCGTAGGAAATCCAGGACCGGTCGTAGGTTACGCAGTTTGTTCCGCGATTTTGCGCGAAACTGCGGATTTGAGTCCTTTCGCAACTGGGATGCGGAAAGGAGTTTCCCAAAACTATAAAAGGGGTTGCCTAGGGTTTTTCTAGGTATCACAAAATAGCAAGAGGGTTTCCTAAAGCTTTACAAGGTATTTGCTAAAGGGTTTAGGGCTATCAAAGGTGAGAGAGAGGGAGAAAGAGAGAGAGGAAGCTTATAGAAGGGAGGTTCTGCTCGTGGAGGTTCTCTACTTTGCAATCTACATCTCAGCACTTCTATGTCCTCGTAATCGGTAGATCTCTCCGTTTTCTCTATTTCTCTTATTGTTTATCCACTCCTGCGTGAGTGAAGAAGGTTGTAAACGTTCTACTTCATAGTGGATTGTTGATCTGGACGAGGTCCCGTGGTTTTTACCTCTTTGAGGGTTTTCCACGTAAAATCTCTTGTGTGGTGTGTGATTGATGCTTTGATTTATTTCATTGCTTTTATTATCCATAATTCTGGTTTGTTTCGGGAGGCTAGATCCTAAGGTTTGTGCAAGGCATCCCAACAAAGTGGTATCAGAGCTAAGTTCATTGAACGGGTAGGATCGGTTTTGAATTATGGAAGGTGGCTCAAGGATGATCAGCCTCAATGGTTCTAACTGGACCATATGGAAGGCTAAGATGGAGGACTTGCTTTATTGCAAGGACCTATATTCTCCAATCTCAGGCATATCAGCAAAATCCAAGGATATGACTGATGATGATTGGAAGAAGACGGACCGAAAGGCGGTGGGGTTTATTAGACAATGGTTGGATGATTCTGTGTTCCACCATGTGTCTACGGAAACCTCAGCCGAAAGCCTATGGCTAAAATTACAAGGGTTGTATGAGAGGAAGACAGCCGGTAATAAGATATTTCTGATAAGGCGACTTGTGAATCTCAAGTTCAAGGATGGTCGTTCTGTGGCCGAGCACATGAATGAGGTCAGCAATATAGTGAACCAACTCACCTCTATGAAGATGGTCCTGGATGATGAATTGCAGGCTTTACTATTGCTTAGTTCATTGCCTGACAGTTGGGAGACATTGGTGGTGTCTCTAAGTAACTCCGCGCCAGACGGAAAGATATCCATGGAACAGGTAACTAGCTGTCTCTTTAATGAAGAGACAAGGAGGAAGTCTCAGGGGTCTACTCAGCAAGAGGCTCTTGTGACACAGGAACGGGGGAGAGGAAAGAACAGGAAAGGCGGGAAGGCCCGAGATAAATCAAGAGGCAAGTCGAGCAACAGAAAAGATGTTGAATGCTGGAATTGTGGCAAGAAGGGCCACTATAAGCATGAATGTCGTAAGAACGACAAGAAAGGAAAAGGGAAGGAAGATGAATCAGATTCCACTGCGGTCGCCTCAGATGGTGACATGGTAGTTATTCTCTCTACAGATCACAATGTATGTCTCACGGCTACGAGTCAGGGCACCGACTGGGTGATAGACTCGGGAGCTTCTTTTCATGCGACTCCACACAGGGACTCCTTCACAAGCTACAAGTCAGGTGACTATGGGACTGTGAAGATGGGAAATTCTGGCGTATCAAAGATCGTGGGAGTCGGTGATATTTGTGTGAAAACTGATGTGGGCTGCACATTGGTTCTCAGGGATGTGAGGCATATCCCAGACCTTCGCCTCAACTTGATGTCGACGGGAAGGTTGGATGATGATGGCTATGAAAGCCGGTTTGCTGGTGGGCGATGGAAGCTCATCAAGGGTTCATTGATCGTGGCTAGAGGAAAGAAGTGTTGCACCCTGTACAAGGCAAGTGTCAGTATGTGCAAGGGTGGGTTGAACGCAGCGGAAGATTCAGCTATTGACATGTGGCACAGGCGTCTAGGCCACATGAGTGAAAAAGGGCTTCAGGTACTAGCAAAGAAGCAGCTCCTTCCAGACGTGACAGGTATGCCTCTTAAAACCTGTCTTGATTGTTTATCAGGGAAACAGCATAGAGTTTCATTCGTTAAAACTGCTTCTCATGTTAATAAAGTGCATGCATTAGATTTGGTTTATTCTGATGTTTGTGGTCCTATGAGGACAAAAACCTTGGGTGGGGCATTGTATTTTGTTACTTTTATAGATGATGCATCTAGGAGGGTTTGGGTTTATGCTTTGAAATCCAAGGACGAGGTCTTTGGTGTGTTTAAATTGTTTCATGCTATGGTCGAGAGAGAGACAGGTAGACCATTGAAGTGCATCCGCACTGACAATGGTGGTGAATACATTGGCGACTTTCATGAGTACTGCAAGTCCCAGGGTATACGGCATGAACAGACGGTTCCCAAGACCCCCCAGCATAATGGTGTAGCTGAGCGAATGAATCGCACCATTGTTGAGAGAATCAGATGCATGTTATCCCATGCGAAGTTGCCCAAGACGTTCTGGGGAGAAGCAATGCGCACGGCGGTGTATTTGATAAACAGGTCTCCATCAGCCCCGTTGAATGGAGAAGTGCCTGAGAAGGTGTGGACTGGACAGGATCCATCGTACAGTCATCTCAGGGTGTTTGGATGCAGGGCATCCGTTCACGTACCAAAGGACGAGAGGTCCAAGCTCGATATGAAGATCAGGCAGTGTGTGTTCTTGGGGTACGGTGATGAAAAATTCGGTTACAAGTTATGGGATCCGACCGAGAAGAAGCTCGTCAGGAGCAGAGATGTGGTTTTCTTTGAAGATCAGTGTATCGAAGACATTGGTAAGCCAGAGAAGAACCAGCCTAGTTCAGGTGAGCTAGAGGACATGGATCCGATTACTCCTCCCGTGGTGCCTGATGACGGGGGAGTACAGCAAGGTGCAGAGGACGAGGGAGTTCCTTCAGAAGATGGACCAGGGGAGCAGCCCCCACTTGATCCACCTGTTGAGCCACAGGTGAGGAGGTCATCTAGGGACAACAGCCGTCCAAGAGGTACTCGCCGCATGAGTACATTATGCTAACCGATGGGGGAGAGCCAGAAGATTATTCTGAGGCCCTAGCCGACGAGCATAAGGAGGAGTGGTTGAAAGCTATGCAAGAGGAGATGGAATCCTTGCATAAGAACCACACCTATGACATGGTGAAATTGCCTAAGGGCAAGAAAGCTTTGAGCAACAAGTGGGTGTTCAGAAAGAAAGTTGAGCAGAAGAATTCACAGACGAGGTTTAAGGCCAGACTTGTGGTGAAAGGGTTTGGTCAGAGGAAAGGCATAGACTTCGAGGAGATATTCTCACCAGTGGTGAAGATGACATCCATACGGGTGTTGCTTGGGTTGGCGGCTAGCATGGATCTGGAGATAGAGCAGTTAGATGTTAAAACTGCCTTTCTCCATGGTGACCTGGAAGAAGAGATCTACATGCACCAACCAGAGGGGTTCGAAGTCAAGGGCAAGGAGCATATGGTGTGTAGGCTGAGGAAGAGCTTGTATGGGCTGAAACAAGCTCCACGGCAATGGTACAAGAAGTTCGATTCGTTCATGTTACAGCATGGGTATGACAGAACGGAGTCGGACCACTGTGTGTTCACGCGTAAGTTCTCAGACGGTGATTTCTTAGTTCTGCTGTTATATGTTGATGACATGCTCATCATGGGAAAAGACATCAAAAAGATTGACAGGCTGAAACAGGAGTTGGGCAAGTCTTTTGCGATGAAAGACTTGGGCCCGGCTAGACAGATCCTAGGAATGGAGATAACCCGTGACAGAAGTAGCAGGAAGCTTTGGCTGTCACAAGAGCGGTATATTGAGAAAGTCCTAGAGCGGTTCAATATGAATGCAGCGAAGCCGGTCAGTATTCCACTGGATGGTCACTTCAGATTGAGCGACAGGCAGTGTCCCAAGACGAAGACAGAGGTGGAAGAGATGCAGAAGATACCCTACGCGTCAGCTGTAGGAAGTTTGATGTATGCTATGGTGTGTACACGCCCAGACATAGCATATGCGGTTGGTGTTGTCAGCCGGTATCTTGCCAATCCTGGCAAAGAGCATTGGGCAGCGGTAAAGTGGATACTGAGGTATCTAAGAGGCTCATCCAGGTTGAGCCTATGCTATGGTGACGGTAAACCTGTGTTAGAGGGCTACACAGATGCAGATATGGCAGGTGACATAGATTCCAGGAAGTCTACATCGGGGTTCATGTTCACGTTTGCAGGGGGAGCGGTTTCTTGGCAGAGCAAGCTACAGAAGGTCGTAGCATTGTCGACGACAGAGGCCGAATACATGCAGTCACAGAAGCATGTAAAGAGATGCTTTGGATGAAAAGGTTCCTACAGGAACTTAGCCTAAAGCAGGAGGAGCACGTGGTCTATTGCGATAGTCAAAGTGCTATACACTTGAGCAAGAATCCAAGTCAGCATTCCAAGTCGAAGCACATAGAGATTCGGTATCACTGGATCAGGGATACTTTGGAACAGAAGGTGTTACAGCTTGAGAAAGTCCACACGGACGATAATGGGTCAGACATGATGACCAAGGCTTTGCTCAAGGGCAAGTTTGAGGTTTGTAGAAACCTGGCTGGCTTGAAGAAGGTGGATCCCTCCTGGGTCAAAAAGGGGGAGATTTGATGGGGTTTTTTCCCCGTCTTCGACCGGTCCTGAGCCCCGCTCGACCGGTCGTGGGAGGCGCTCGACCGGTCGTAGTTTCGAGCCCTGGCACGACTCAAAGTCCAGCGAGTAATTTTGCTGTTTTTTACTGTAGCTAGGACTGGTCGAGGGTGAGTTAGGACTGGTCGAGGGTGGCTACGACCGGTCGTAGGAAATCCAGGACCGGTCGTAGGTTACGCAGTTTGTTCCGCGATTTTGCGCGAAACTGCGGATTTGAGTCCTTTCGCAACTGGGATGCGGAAAGGAGTTCCCAAAACTATAAAAGGGGTTGCCTAGGGTTTTTCTAGGTATCACAAAATAGCAAGAGGGTTTCCTAAAGCTTTACAAGGTATTTGCTAAAGGGTTTAGGGCTATCAAAGGTGAGAGAGAGGGAGAAAGAGAGAGAGGAAGCTTATAGAAGGGAGGTTCTGCTCGTGGAGGTTCTCTACTTTGCAATCTACATCTCAGCACTTCTATGTCCTCGTAATCGGTCAGATCTCTCCGTTTTCTCTATTTCTCTTATTGTTTATCCACTCCTGCGTGAGCGAAGAAGGTTGTAAACGTTCTACTTCATAGTGGATTGTTGATCTGGACGAGGTCCCGTGGTTTTTACCTCTTTGAGGGTTTTCCACGTAAAATCTCTTGTGTGGTGTGTGATTGATGCTTTGATTTATTTCATTGCTTTTATTATCCATAATTCTGGTTTGTTTCGGGAGGCTAGATCCTAAGGTTTGTGCAAGGCATCCCAACAATATATATTTGCCATGTGCAGGATATACTTCATATAACTTCTATGAAATAGGTAACATGATAGCATTTCCTAACGGAAGAAAAATTCTTTCTGAACGATAATCATATGTAAGTATTTGTGTCATGAAAAACATATTTTAAATCAAGTTCAAAGGTCGCATTGGGATGCTCATTTCAAATGAACTGCAATAATCTAACTCAATATGGAAGAAATGACCAACACATGAGTGGCGCCATTTTTAGTTCATAATTTCAAAATGACAGCTGGTTGTGAGTCCATGCATTTGAAGTTGAACAAGAAACTATCCTCACTTTGGTCCAAATCCACTTTGGACTACATTTGGGAGTTCTAAAATAGCAGCTGGGCAGAACTGATTGCTATAAAAATACCACATAAAACTGATTGGCAGCTTGATTTGAGTGGAATCTATATCTCATGCCAGCTTGATAGAAAACAAGCAGCCCAGCTTGACAGAAAACACAATGAGGGCAGAACTCAAGCTGAGTCAACATCTTACTAAAAAATTCAACTCATGCCTAGTACACATTAGGATTTTTGAATTTATGTTTCAAGACTATTTCATGTTTGTATTGGAAAGAAAGAGTGCTACTGTATTTAAATGGTTTTAGAATTCACCTTTATTTTGGCACTCAAAGCATCAATCTTCTGAAAAATAAGGGGGTTTTGCTTCTAATCTAAAAAGGGTATTTTTCTAAGTTAGGCCTGAAAGATCTGATTATTGGATAAGACAAAATTTACATGATTCATCGTAAGTCAGCCAGACAATAAAAAGGCAATGTACATCACTCAAAATATTGGAAGTCATATATATGTTGTAAGGTTGAAAAACCTAACAATGAAAACAACAAAGACAGAGGAAATTAGAAAAGGAGATTCACATAGTTCAAATAAAAATAAATCAGTAATCTAAACTAACAAATAATTAGCTAATGAAACATTAAAATCATGCATGATCATTGGATTTATCATCTGTGGACCATCTTTTGGTGTTTTAAGACTCAATGACTTCACCAATTCATCAGTTCTGTGTCAAGCTGTATCTTGACTCAGCTGAGTCACCCTAATTTATATTACTGACTCAGCGTCTGGCCAGATCAAATTTCTAAGAATGTGACATGTCAGTCACAGCAAGACCTGTGCCTTGTGTAACATGTTTTATTGCTTGTGGACCATCTTTTAGCAGACTCCCGACCATGGTTTGAAGACAGTAGACTTGGGCTGACTCATTCAGTTCTGAGTTGAGTGGTGGATTGGCAAAGTTAGCCCTTATTTTCAAACTAGATTGGACTTGACTGAGTCATGGGGCAGCCACTTCTGTATGGTGATCGTGGCCCATTTAAAAATTACGGCCAACCAACCAAAAATTTTGGTCCATTTAAAAGACAGGGCCAATTGTGGCCCATTCACAAATTAGGGCCAATCAGCCATCAATTTTGGCCCATTCAAAAAACCATATGTTCATCCCAGCCATTCATCTGGTGGTTCCCTCTATGGATGAGCCATCAAATTGATCAGGAAATCCTAAACAGGCAAGACCCACCAGATGGTCCACTAGATTAATAATATTTTCGTACCAAGTTGGCATATCTGAGAGTGTGCACGTACATTACGGTTATGTGGCAGGTGCCTCCACCATTGGATTGGCAATCACATTTGATCCCAGGGTCGCTGATTCCAATTGATAGATCAACGGCAGTCCCACTACATGGGTCTCCACTTATGTTCCAGTCATCAAAAGTACCAGAAAGACCCCAATATTGGAAAATGGCATTAAGAGCTCTCTCTGTCCATACACATGGAAAAAAAAACAAAAATTGTTATAATAAGCCCATGGGGGCCATCAAACGGCTGTTGAGTCGGAGAAAATTTGGGAAAGAAGTTAGAAACAACCATATGTTCCAACTGTAGGGCTCACTGTGCATGTGGACCAGAGAATGTGTATCTGGTGTAACTCATCGTGGGCACTACACGTCCCAAGAATCATCCACAACAAAAACTCAAGTGGGTATATGGGAGGGGGAATGCACAATCACCATAATCAGATGGTGTAAAAAAAACTATATATCATCTATCCACAGTTGGGAGCACAGTTTGGATGGTCCAGATTAGCCATATGGAGAGTCATGATCAATATCACCACCACTTTAAAATTTGCATGCAACTTAATATATTAAAAAACTTTAAAAAATGCTTTAGTTGTTGCTAGAGAAATCTACCCGAGAAACAAGCTGCATATGCTACATGGACCGTGACATGTGCCAAACATCAACACCGCGCATCTGATGGCCCCTTTAAATTATGTGATATCCCAAAAATCAATCGTATACGGAACTTAGGTGGGCCATACCATTTAAAATCATGTGAAGAAATGCCTAAAACATATAAAAGCACTTGGTGGGCCCCACCTGAAATTTTTATGCATTTGAAACTTGGTCTGACTCCTCATCCAAGTGGGACACACATAATGGATGGGCTAGATTTGTGAACCACATCTCAGTGGGCCTAACAAATGATTATGAATATTTTAATGGAGGGTAACCCCTCTCAACTTTTGTATGTGGTGTGGCCCAAAAAAGTCACGGATTGACTTGATTTTTAAGCCCTAGGCCTACCATGGACTGGTGCATCTGGGTGATGGGGTAGATGTGGGCCCACTTTGATTTATATATTGTATATCCATATGATCCATTTGTTTTGCCAACTCATTGTAGGATCTGAGCCCAAAAATGAATCATAATCAAATATCAGGTGGACCACACCACATGAAAACAATAGTGACTGGTTATCCATAATTAAAATCATCGTAAGGCCTACTATACTGTTTTTTTTTTTTTTTTTTCCATGGAGACTATAATTCTTCTCCAGAGACAATGTTCAACCAGTTCAACTACTGCTACAGCAAGGACAAATACTTCATAACCATGAAGAATGAATAAATCTTTCTATTTTTTTTTATTTTATTTTTTTTATAGGAACATGATTCCTTAAAATTTCACAAACAAAGGGAGAAATCCGAATTATAAAAGAGATTTCAACATCAAAGCTGGGAAAAAAAAAAAAAGAAAAAAAAAGAAAGAAATGTGATACCCAAACACCCAAATCCAGATGGACAAAAATCATTAAATCCCAAAACAAAAAGATATAAATGAAGAGAAAACATAAACATAAGCTTGATCCAAAACTTCTATGAATGTTATTTTTAATGGTGGACGTTCAATCCCTACTTTGTAGTCCACTTAAGCTTTTGACCTGCCCCATTTTTTGGTTAATATCTTAAAATGATCTGAGAAAAGCGTTGAACGGTATGGAGAAAGTCAATCCATGAGTTAGGTGGGCCAAGAGCTTAAAAATAGAGTCAATCCATGACTTGGGTGGGCCACACCACATAATACAATGGAGAGGGGTTTCCTTAAAACATTCATAATCATATATTGGGTCTACCTAAATGTGATTCACATATCCAACCCACTGATTATGTGTGTCCCACTTGGATGAGGGGTCAGACCAATTTCCTGCAGCATCCAAAACTCATGTGGGTCCCGCCAAGTGCTTTTAAACTTTTTAGGATGTCTTCACATAGTTTTAGATGGTATGGCCCACTTGAGTTTCGTATACAGATGATTTTTGAGATATCTCATAACCTAAAGGGGACACATCAAATCCATGGTGTTGATGTTCGACACACACCATGATGGGCCCACAAAACTTACATCAATTCTTAGGTTCTCACAAGGTCAGTAAGTTGGGTCACAATTTTGACCAGAATATTTGGCCCATTTTATATGTCTGGTCCATTCACTCTATTTTACTGATTAATATCCTCAATTTGACTAGGTACTCGCCTCAATCAGGCTATATATGAGAAAAGATATTGGGTATACCAAGATTGATCAACAATTTCAGTGAAATTTGATTTAAACATCTGAAGTTATTTACTTTTCAATTTGAACTGATTAGATTGTCCAAAAATGGTTAAATGTTCTTCATAATATCAAAAATATATGAATGAATAGAAAACACAAACATCAGCTTGATCCAAAACTTCTATGGCCTCCAAGAAATTTTAAATGGTGAGGTTCAATCACACTATTTCCTGTGGTGTGGTCCACTTGAGCTTTGGATATGCTTCTTTTTTGTTCTTTAGACCTCAAATTATCCGTTAACATGGATGAATGGAGTGGATAAAATAAATAAATAACGGTATGGACCCCCACAGAGTTTACTCCGGTAAGGGTAACGAGTAACTCACCTAAATCTAGTGGAGAAGGGTTTCCTTAAAACATTCATAATCATATATTGGGCCTACCTAAATGTGATTCACATATCCAACCCACTCATTATGTGTGTCCCACTTGGATGAGGGGTCAGATCAAGTTTCAACCGCATCCAAAACTCATGTGGGCCCCACCAAGTGCTTTTATATTTTTTAGGATGTCTTCACATAGTTTTAGATGGAATGAACCATTTGAGTTTCGTGTATACAGATGATTTTTGAGATATCTCATAACCTAAAGGGGACACATCAAATCCATGGTGTTGATGTTCGACACACATTATGATGGGGCCCACAAAACTTACTAACATCAATTATTAAGTTCTCACGAGGTCAGTAAGTTGGGCTACAATTTTGACCAGAATATTTGGCCCATTTTACATATCTGGTCCATTCACTCTATTTTACTGATCAATACTCTCAATTTGACTAGTTACTCACCTCAATCAGGCTACATATGAGAAAGATATTAGGCATACAAGAGTGATCATGCAATTTCAGTGAAATTTGATTTAAACATCTAAAGTTATTTATTATTCAATCTGAACTGATTAAATTGTCCAAAAATGATTAAAGGTTCAACTAGTGGATGTGCCTAATAATTTAGTAATTTTATTTTTCACAGCTAAATTTCAATTTCCATTTAAAAATAACATTTTTTTTTTCAAAATGTATATATTTTTTCTCTTTTAACAAAATATCATTTTTATTAAAAAATATTTCAAAAATTATTTAAAATAAAAATTTTGAATTTTTCAAAATCTCAAAAAATTTCTCATATTTTAATTTTTTTCTAAAAAATTTCAAATTACCAATTTTTTTTCTTCAAAAGCATCATTTTGTTCTCAAAATTTTTCTCAAACATTGTTAAAATTTCTAAACTTCTCAATATTCTTTTTTATGTGATATTACAAATCATTTAAATATACTTTTTAATTATATATATATATATATATATATATATATATATATATATATAAACACACATTTTTACCGATAGAATTTTTTAAAAATTAAAACATTTTTACATTATTACCGACGGTTTTCAGCCGTTGGGAAAAAGATTTAGGAAAAACACTTTTACCGACGAACTTTTTCGTCGCTAAAGGTCTTACCGCGAACATTTCGAAGACCGTGCGAATTTTTTTGCTAAAATTCAAAACAGCCTTTAGCGACGAAACTTTTCGTCGCTAAAAGTGTCACCCACGTTTTTTAGTTACGAAAATTTTCGTAGCTAAAACTAAATCTTTGGATTATTTTTTTCACAATTGCTTACTTATATGTAACATCCCGGATTTTTACTATTTTGGATTTCCAAAAATCCTTAAAATTTTTAATGTAATTAACTTATATTATCACTTACTAACCATTGGCACTCAATGCTAGCTTATACATGGGTGATTGTAACGTCCCGTCCAACCAGCACAGTGTCCTGGGGTGTCCACATCGGATTTGCCGCAGGATCGTTCGTTTAAACTACTCAGGGTGAGGTATCACAAGTAAATTGAATCTAGGATTAACCCATTAGATTAAGTCAATCTGGTTATGATTGAACCAAGTGTGGGCCGCCAAGCCAGATGACCTGTTTACACTTAACAACAGCCCGTGTGGGCCATCCAGCGACCAAAGAGGGTCAGAAAAATCTAAAAGTTTAGAAAATCATAGATCTCACTGGGCTTGTGGTCCTTCGCGGACTGCAGACCCAGTGGACACCCGGAACTGGGATCTGGCACTAGCCGAATGCACCCCACCAATGCCAGAATTAGAATCTAGCACTTGCAAATAAAATCGAGATACCAGACCTTCCAGCCGTCAAATTTCTTCCAAATTTACGAAGAAGGTCTAATATATTTTACTACACCAGTCCACAAAATCTGGGACCCGATCATGGCCCGGTAACCGTTGATTGTGAATCGGACCCGTGCGACCAAACCCCATATCCGATCGTCCTCAATTTTTGCATGGCCCTTCATCGGGCCATGGAGCACCTATACTATAAGTTTCATGGCCAGGGGACCACAAAGCCACCCCAATCACCGAAATGGGCCCCACAGGGCCATTTAAAGATCGGAACCGTATGCTCAAACCCCATACTCGCCTATCCATTTGCTCCTAAACTTTGCATGACCCCTCATCAGGCCATGAGACACCTACACATCAAATTGGTGGCCGGAGGGGTGTTAGGGCCGCCCCAACATCAATAGTGAGTCCTAAAGGGCTATTTTGAGAATTTGAGGAAACTTAAGGCCAAAGGTCCCAAGTCTAGGAAATAAACTCTATCTCTCTCCCTCATATCTCTCACCATTCTCCAACAACAACAAATCCCTCTCCCCCATATCTTACTCCATTCTCCAACAAATCCCCCTCATGTCCTCCTCCATTCTCCAACAACAAACCCCCTCTCATAACTCTCTCACTCACCATAACCACCAAGGAGAGAAGAAAGAGAGGGTGAAGGTGAGCAAGGTGGACCCTAAATCAAGTTGGGGCCCAAGGAAATCAAACCCCACAACTCCCTACATCTTCTCCAAGAAGAATCCCTCAACAACGACCGCCCTTTCTCTCCGTTGATCACCTAGGTAAGACCCATCAGCCATTTTCGTTGAAACCCATGTGATTGAGGAGGGTTCGCATGAGATTCTAACATGCAAGTTCAATGTCTTAGGATTCCGACCGATCGACGCCGAGTTCGGCGCTTTTAGGTCGTTTCCCGAGCTCTCAACGATCCATAGGTGCGGACTATTATCTTTAGGTGGCCTAGCACCAATTATAGTAGGAGTTTAATGATTTTGTTTGTTTTGGAATGTTGTATTGAAGAATCTAGAGGAAACCTAGGAATGTTATGTTGTTGAAATTGTATGGATTTGCATGTTTGGTTCTCATTTGATGATTGATATTGCCTCTCACATGATTCGGTATATGGATGATTACATGCTCATGTTTGGTTGATTTCTCTCATATGTGTTTGCTTCCTAGTGTGTAGGATTCATTGCTCATGTGTATTTGATCCCTTGAGGTGTAAGAAATGCTTAACTTCCTCCCTAATCCACACCACTCACTTGCACCTTAATCATGATGTTGTAGCTTGCTCATTAGGAGTATTTGAATCATATGTTGAGATATATGTGAACATGATACTATTATGCTTGTTGATAACCTTGATGTTAGCATGTTATGAACCGTTCTCAAACCCTTGGGTTGGTTAGGAAATATCAGGGGAGACGGTAGCCCCATTGGTAGGGTTACCCTAAGGCTAAACCTATGGATTTGGGCGGGTGTGCATGGGCGGCAGTAGTTCGACTACATGGGCCTCCTGCGCTCGATGTCATCCGTCGCGTGCTTGCCTGACTCGTGCGGTCTAGCCTACTCACTGGCTAATCGTGATTGTTAACCATGTTTGCTCACATATGTATGGAACCTGGAACACCCTACCACCGTTGTAGCCCACCAATAACCACTTGAAGTTGATCCACTACCTTGTGAGCTGGGCATAGTGGAATGGGACACTGTGTCCGAGGTGTCGGCCTACGCTGGGGTGACTCGCCTCCCCGTAGTGACCGCGAGCGATCCCTTCCTCTCGGCACTCCCCATGTGCTTAGAGTCAGGGATGGGGAACCCGACGGGATCAAGGATCGTGGGGTCTTGGCTTCACACATTGGAGGGTCTTGGCCTCGCAACCAGATTAGGGCATTGATACGTGGGGTGTACCAGATTCCCAAACCTGCTGGTTGAACGGACTTAACTAAGAACTCGGCTAATATCATCGCATTGCATCGCACTAGCTAGGGTGACGACTCGGCAGTCGGGGTCGCTCTGAGGGATTGTGGTCATATGTGATCGTTAGATGGAGTCGCTCGAGAGAGCGTTGTGGTGAGGGCATGCATCATATCACCCATCATGCATGCGCATTAATAAGATTAGTTAGGCGTTTATGATTGACTGTTTTTCATTAAATTCTTAATATAATTGATGTCTGTTATAACTTGAGACTAATAGCACCCACTGAGTTGATCACTCACTCCCACTCTGGGACGGTGTTTTAAAACACCAACCAGACTCGCTCGTTGATGCAGGTGATACTGAGTATGAGGAGCCGGGCGGCGAGAGCCTCGAGGAGGAGGACGAGTTATCTTACTTTCAGTTGATGAACAGGTCTTCATCGACTCAGTAGACAGGATTCTGGATCGCTGAGTAGTGGACTCAGCTTCATTTTTTTAATATATCATTCCTTTTGTGATTTGTTGGGCGATGCCTTATGCGACCCATTTATATTTTTGGACCTGTATATATGATAGATTTCTTTCATTTCAGTAGACTTGTATGGTTATGCTTCATGTTCTAGGAAATTCCAAGCTGCGCATTTAAATCTGATTAAACGCATTAATGAAAATCGGTTATAAGTGACACTCGGGAATTTGGGAGTTAAGTGTATGCACGACCCCCGATTTCCAGGGCGTTACATTACAGCCTTTAGTGACGAAAATTTTCATCACTAAAAGTGTCACCCACATTTTTTAGCTACAAAAATTTTCGTAGCTAAAAGTAAACCTTTGGATTTTCTTCAAAAATTGCTTACAGCCTTTTTCGTCGCTAAAAGTCTCATCAATGTTTTTTAGCTACAGAAATGTTCGTAGCTAAAAGTAAACTTTTGAATTTTTTTCAAAAACTATTTACAGCCTTTAGCGACGAAAATTTGCGTCGCTAAAAGTGTCGCCCACGTTTTTTAGTTATGAAAATTTTCGTAGTTAAAAGTAAACCTTTGAATTTTTTTCAAAAATTATTTACAGCCTTTAGCGACGAAAATTTTCGTCACTAAAAGTGTTACCCACGTTTTTTAGCTACGAAAATTTTCGTAGCTAAAAGTAACCCTTGATTTTTTTTATAAAAAAAATGCTTACCGCCTTTAACGACGAAAATTTTCGTCGCTAAAAGTCTCATCAATGTTTTTTAGCTACGAAAATTTTCATAGGTAAAAGCAAATGTTTGAATTTTTTTCAAAAATTGTTTATAGCCTTTAGCGACGACAATTTTCATCGCTAAAAGTCTCATACACGATTTTTAGCTACGAATATTTTCGTAGCTAAAAGTAATTCATTCATATTGTTTGAAATTTTGCCTTTAGCGATGAAAATTTTCATCGCTAAAAGTCTCATCCACAATTTTTAGCTGCGAAAATTTTCGTCGCTAAAAGTACACTCTTCGAGAGACAATATTCAGAGTGGGCCCCATCGTGATGCGTTTCGAACATATACCCCATCAGTCAGATGCACCATTCCATTGTGGGTCTAGGTCTCAAAAATCAAGTCAATCTGTGACTTGTGTGGGCCACACCACATACAGAAGTGGGGAGGGGCCGTGCACCATTAAAACATTCATAACCATTTTTAAGGGCCCACCAAGATGTAGTTTGCAAATCCAGCCCATCCATTATGTGTGTTCCACTTGAATGAGGGTTCAGACCAAGTTTCAGGCGCATGCAAAACTCAGGTGGGCCCCACCAAGTGCTTTTATATGTTTTAACAGTGTCTTCACATAATTTTAGATGGTATGGCCCACCCGAGTTCCGTATACGGCTAATTTTTGGGATATCCCATAATTTAAAGGGTACCCATCAAATGCACGGTGTTGATGGTCGACACGCATCATGGTGGGGCCCACACAGCTCAACCTCACAGGAGCTTATCGTCAGCTCGAGCGCATTCTACCTTTTCCACATATATATATATATATATATATATATATATATATATATATATATATATATATATATATATATATATATATATAAGATAATGAAAATCAAAGAAATATAACAGGCTGAGAACCTCTCCTATCTAGGAAATTTGATTAATCTAGGGTAAGCCTATCCATTAATGTGGATCTCATATGATGGAAACATATGAATCTCATAAGAAGATAAAAAAAATAAAACATAAACAATAAATAACATGCATACACCATTCTTTTCATCATTAAAACAATCAATCATTATAACTTAAGTTTTCTTTTCTCTTGATCCTTGTCTAAAAATGAAGAGATCACCACAGGATAAGTTTTATTTTCACCTAAGTATACATACTTAAGATCATTTGGTAGTGGTTTTAAATCAAGTTTTGGAATATTAGTTGGTGATGGCAGAGGTTGCAAGTCCTCAATAGATAGGATTTGAGTGTGCGGTCTCCATTGGTACATACCAATGTCCTGGATGGTAGTGCTCTCATTATCATCACAAATTTTAGCAAGCACTTTTTCTAAATCAGAATTTTTCAAGTCTCCAAAGACTTAAATCAATTCCTTAGTCAGACTAGGTTCCAATTCTTCTTCTTCTATCAAGCAGTCCATGAAATTTAGCTCACAGATTTCATTACTATCATGAATGGGCTGCTTACATAGATTGAAAATATTTAGCTCTAGAGTTATGTTACCAAAAGACAAGTTCATCATTTCATTTCTGCAATTTATGATTGCATTTGAAGTTACTAGAAATGGGCGGCCTAAAATGATGAAAACTTGAGCGCTAACATTTACATATGGTTCAGTGTCTAGTACAATAAAATCTACGGGAAAGTAGAATTTCTCCACTTGGACTAGTACGTCCTCTAAAATTTCCCTTAGTACCTTAATGGAAGTACCTTAATGGAGTGGTCAGCGAGTTGGAGTGTAATTGTGGTTGGTTTAAGCTCGCCTAACCCCATTTGTTTGTAAACCGAATAAGATACTAAGTTGACACTTGCACCCAAATCTAGCAAATCATGCTCAATTTGAAAATTCCCAATAATATAAGAAATAGTGGGACTTCCCGGGTCTTGATATTTGGGTACAACCCTTTGTTGAATGATAGCACTCACTTTCTCAGTAAGGAAGGCTTTTTTATGCACATTTAATTTTCTCTTTACAGTACATAAGTCCTTGAGATATTTAGCATGTGATGGAATTTGTCTAATGGCATCAAGCAGAGGAATATTGACAGTAACCTTTTGGAGCACATCCAATACCTCTGGATATTTCATGGGGACAGTCGGATTCCGTAGTCTAGATGGGAACAGAACTGAAGGCTCATATGACTTAGTCTTTTTATCCTTTTGTTGTTGTGGCTCTTGAACGATAACCGCTTCATCATTCTCTTGAGACAGTGGTTCATCCTCCGATATTTCTACCGGTTGCATTATCTTGTTATCGACCTCTTTTCCACTTCTCAAGGTAATGATGGCCTTAACTTGTTCATGATGTAGCTCACTTGGATTTGAGTCTCTAATAAAATGTGTGTTTCTAAGGTTTGGCACAGGTTGAGAAGGAAGTGTGTATTTTTCCCTAGCATTTAGTTGAGTCTCAATCCTAGCCACGGCCGTCTTTAATTCCTGATTTGATTGGATTAGAGATTGATTCATTTGAGCTTGAGAGTTCATGAATGCGATCAATGCATCCTCCACAGATGATCGCTTTGGTGGGAGCACATATGGTGTATTGTTAAGTACCCCAAAGAAGTTGTTTTGTGGAAGCATTTGAGGTGCATTGGGCGCATTAATTTGTGGTCCATTCCTCCAACTAAGATTAGGATGGTTACGCCAATTTGGATTAAACGTGTTTCCCATTGGTTGCATAACTGACCTTTGGTAGTTATTTATAGCATTTGTTTGATCATGCTCATGCGTGATATTTTGTACAACTGAGATTACTGGACAATCCTTTATGTCATGGTCTGTACCACCACAAATACTACAAAAATTACCTAAGGAAGTGTTTGCTTTAACCATATCAACTTTCCTAATTTCCAAGGCTTCGACCTTTCTAACCAATGCAGTGAAGTTTGCATTAAGGTCGTCTTCCTCTCTTAGAACATACATCTCTGCTTTCTCTTTAGGAATGGGTCTAGTTTGGTCTGATTTAGCAGAGACATCCCATGTCTACATATTCTCTGCTAACATATCTAGAAAATCCCAAGCCTCGTTATGATCTTTGTCAAAAAAGGTACCACCACACATCATCTCTATGAACTGACGGGTATCTATGGCGAGCCCCTTTCGGAACGCATCAATCACATGCCATGGTTCATAACCATGATATGGACAAGTAATTAGAAGGTCTTTGAAGCGCTCCCAAGCTTGAAAAAATAGTTCATTCCCCTTCTGGGAGAATGACATGATTTCTTGTTTTGGTGCATTTGTTTTATGCTTGAGAAAGAACTTTTTTCAAAAACTCTCTACTTTAGGCTTGCCATGTAGTGATGGTATTAGGTCTTAGAGAGTCGAGTCATGCTTTGGGCCGATCCTTTAGAGAAAATGAGAATAACCTAAGCTTAAGTACATCCATATTGTCATTGTTTACTTGTAACGTTGCAATTACTTTCTCAAAGTCCTTGAGATTTAGGAATCAATTGAATCACACCTGGTTTAAAATCAATGTTCCCTATGTGAGCAGGGAACACTATGCAAGATGGTAAAGTTGATCTCTCAAGGTGTAGATGTTCACGTAAAGTTCGTGGTTGGTTTAACACATTCCTATGAACTTCATTTTCATCATCAAGAGGAGGATTGAGTTGATTTTCTCTGTTTTGATTTATAGTTGGATCTGGTATATTTGGATTTAGATTATCAACTGGGTCTGCCATGGAATCCAAGTGATGTTGGGTGCCTCTTCTAAGTGAATGATCAAGGCCTGAAACTAATCCGCATTCGGAGGAGAGTCGGTTGTTTTGATCCCTACTCCAACGGGACATAAACCATCCACACCACACAACAAATACCACTAATTCAAATAGCAAGTATGATACTTAAAATAAAAATAAAAACTTAACCAACAACTCAGGCGGCAAAGCCAACCATGAGGGTTTAATCCACAAAGCAAAATAAATCAACAACTCAGGCGGCAGAGCCGACCATGAGGGTTTAGTCCACAAAGAAAAAATAAATCAACAACCCAGGCGGCAAGGCCGACCATGAAGGTTCAGTCCACAAAGCAAAAATAAATCAACAACCCAGGCGGCAGGGCCGACCATGAGGGTTCAGTCCACAAAGCAAAAATAAATCAACAACCCTGGCGACAGGGCCGACCATGAGGGTTCAGTCCACAAAGCAAAAATAAATCAACAACCCTGGTGGTAGGGCCGACCATGAGGGTTCAATCCACAAAGTAAAAATAAAAAATAAATCAATAAAAGTAAAACTAATGCAGAAATTAAACTATGCTAATCTGGAAAATAGATTTAGCGGATGATTTTTGTGAGCAAATAGCAACTGCAGGACAACCTTAGCACTTGAGTGATAAAATCCTAAGCAGGGCAACCTTATGTCATAGTTAGTGCTTGAAAGACCTAACTGAATTTACTTTCAAAGAAGAAAAAAAAAATCTACAAAAATTTTGGAGGGTTTAGAAGAGAACTTACCTTAGCCATCTTGCACAAATCTAATCTATCTTAGTCTCTCCCCGACAACGGCACCAAAAACTTGATTGCTTGCCTCCAAGTGTAGAGGTTCGTAAGTAATATCCTGTGAATACAGGGTCGATCCCAGAGGGAGATGAATTGTGAGAATGAGAAAATCAAATACAAAACCAACTAAGTAATAAAAACTAAACTGATGATTTGATTTTGAGATTTTTAAATGGATGTAATTCAACTGAATTAAAACAACACCCAAGCTTCAAAGTTCTACACATAGGTTAATGTTCCAAAATAATGATGACATGGATAACACAACTAGGATCTGAGCACTATAGTCAGCCTAATCAGAAAATAAAACAATTTAAACATTTTAAATAAATGATATAAAATATTATAAAATCATGGATTTGCACCATTGATATATATTCTCAAGCGTCAATGATTTAAAGAATTTATGCAATATCAATGAGATAATGAAAATCAAAGAAATATAACAGGTTGAGAACCTCTCCTATCTAGGAAATTTGATTGATCTAGGGTAAGCCTATCCATCAATGTGGATCTCATATGATGGAAATATATGAATCTCACAAGATGATAAAAAACAAGACCTAAACAATAAATAACATGCATACACCATTCTTTTCATCATTAAAATAATCAATCATCATAACTTAAAGAATTATTAAACCCACGTGTTTCCCTTTTAGCTTAGGCTAGAGGAAACTTAGAAAAACATAAATAGAATAGAGAAAAAAAGCAACAAGAAAGAAATAAATATAAATAGAAAAGATCTAAAAGGAAAAAAAAAACTACTCATAAAATTGAAAATCCTTTAAAAACCTTAAATATTGCTCTCGAATGCTTTTAATAATGCTTAGGAATGGCCTAAAAAATCCTATTTATAAGTAGGGAACTCCAATTTTCGTACAAAGTTGAAAAACCCTAGAAACCGCCTCATATATACGCAGTTTCCTAGAATAGACTTCTCACTGCACAGTTTGTTTAAAATAGATTTTCTGCTGCGTAGTTTTCCAAAATAGACCTCAGAGCTTCATAATACACTTTTTCATGACGATTTCAAAATTTTTCACTTCAAATCTTCGATTTTCTTCATTCTTCGCTGGATCTTTGGCGTGTGAATTCTTCAATCTTGGTCTCCTAAGATCCATCCCTTGCCTTAGTGATTTTTGAATATCAAATTCATACTTTTAACACCCTTTTTCAATCCAAGCACTTAAATTCACCTTGCAACACATACATGAGTAAAATAGAATATTAAGCGGATTCATGTTCATAAAACCAAGATATAAATGGGAAAAATTATGTAATATTTGAGTCCCAACAATCACCGCATGAAAATCTCATCTTAGTGTTTTCTATTTCCTCTACCTTCAGGTTGTAAAGGAGCTGAAAGATCTCTGGAGCATGGCTCTGCCGATCACCGCTATGAATTTCCTTCGTCCTCTGCCTAGGCAGGCTCGGAAGCTTAGAGCTCGCTGGTGGGGCTCTCTCCATCGGCTTCACCAACATCACCAGCTACTCGGCTCGAAATTTGTTTGAACTCGGCCGAGCCGAGCACAAGCTATTGCTCTTAGCTCGAAGCTCGGGCTCGAGCAAACCGAGCACGAGCACGAGCACGAGCTGGGCAAAGCTCAGCTCGGCTAGACTCATGTACACCTCTAATCCTGAGAAGAATTTATTTATAAAGATGTTGAAGAGTTGAACACGACAAGTAAATATAATTTTATTTATTACAAATACTTGTACACAACAAGGGTACACTTACAATACTCACAAACTATCACTCTTTAATGACAACTCTCACACATAAGGAAAAACTCTTTTGAACTCTTAATACTTGGACACCTTGCTTTCACTATTGAACTCACTCTTTGTTGTTTTTTTTTCCCTTATTTACATAGTGAGGCTCTTCCCATATTTATAGAGAGCTATGAAAGATTCTAGAATCAATATAACTCTAAAGAGTTCTAGAAGCTTCTAAAATATCCTATAAGGTTCTATTATATTCCAGAACATTTTAAGAGAATCCGGAAGGTTCTAACATAGTCTGGAACATTCTTAGAACCTTCCGGAAGAGTCAAGAAAACTCTATCAAACTCTAAATGTTTTCAGAAGATTCTAAAGAATTCTAGAATTTTTTGAAAATGTCCGGAAGTTTCCGGAAGACTCCGGAATATTCAAGAGAGGTGGTCATGATGACATTTAACACTCCCCCTCAGCACCAACTCTCACAATTCTGCCTTGATCATCATGCCAAGTTGCTTTCTGAATTCAGTGAACTTAGCATTACTAAGTCCTTTTCTGAGTATGTCTGCAACTTGGTCATCGGTCTTTACATGACTCATCTCGATTTCTCCTTTAAGTACCTTCTCTCTCACGAAGTGATAGAGAACCTCCACATGCTTGGTCCTGACATGAAACACTGGATTCTCAGCCAAGCAGATTGCTGATTGATTGTCACAGCGCAATATCGTTGGATAATATCTGGTTGATGAAGATCACTCATTAACTGTATAAGCCATGTGCTTTCTTGTGCTACCATTGCCATTGCTCTGTATTCAACCTCCGTGGTTGATAAAGATACTATAGGTTGTCTCTTGCTACACTAAGAGATTACTCCTGAGCCAAGGTTGAATACGTATCCAGTAGTTGATCGTCGTGTGTCATGATCACCACCATAGTCAGCATCGCAGTACCCAACTATCTTGCATGCTCCACCTTTCTTGTACAATAAATCGAGGTCTATCGTACCCTTCACATACATTAGTATTCGACGGACTGCTTCAAGATGCAGCTTCTTTGGTGTTTGCATGAACCGGCTAACCACACCAACTGCGTAAGCTATATCTGGCCGCGATAATGTAAGGTAGATTAGACTACCAACTATTTGTCGGTACATGGTTGCATCTTCCAAGTCTTTTCCTTCTTTCGAACATAGCCTGACATTAGCCTCCATAGGTGTGGCAATTGGCTTACATTCGAGCATCCCATATTTCTTTAATAGGTATTTGGTGTACTTCTGCTGACAGAGGAATATGCCTTTGTTGCTTCGGTCAATCTCCAGCCCAAGAAAATGCTTTAGTTCTCCAAGTTCCTTCATTTGGAGTCACACGGACAGGTTCTCTCTTGTCCTTTCAATCTCACCGTCATCATCTCCAGTGATGATCAAGTCATCCACGTACACTAGCACTATTGCTAGTTTACCTTCGTAGAATTTTACAAAGAGACTGGAGTCCGTAGGTGCCACCAAGAACCCGCTTTGCACTAGGAATTCCCCTATCTTGCCGTACCATGCCCTCGGTGCTTGTTTAAGCCCATACAAGGCTTTCTTTAGTTTGCAAACGTAATCCTGATGCCTTTTACTCTGGAAATCACTTGGCTGCTCCAGGTAGATATCTCGATCAATTTCTCCATGTAGAAAGGCATTCTTCACATCCATCTGCCACAGCTTTCAAGATTTGCTCGTTGCAAGTGCTAGTAGTACTCGCATCGTTGTAATTTTTGTCAGTGGGCTAAAGGTCTCATCGTAGTCCAACCCATATTCTTGTGAGAATCCTCTGGCCACTAATCGAGCTTTGTACCTTTCTATTGATCCATCGGGGTAAGTCTTGACTTTGTACACCCATTTGCATGATATTGACTTCATATCCTTGGGTTTTGGAACTAGTTCCCAAGTCTGATTTTGGTTCAATGCCTTAATCTCTTCTTCCATCGTTTTCTGTCATTTTATGTCTCGGGATGCTTCTTCAAATGTCGTTGGATCTTTCATAGTCTCTTCTTCTGCTAAGGTAGCAGCCACGTATCTTAGGTTAGGGTTTCTCTGTCTAGTCGACCTCCTAAGTAGTGGGTTGTCTACTGCAACGATCATGTTGACTCGGGCGAAGCTCTTCTGGACTACTTTGATGTACTCCAGTTTGTCATGGACTCATCGATTTATCTGGCGTTTCAAACAGATTAGGCACTTGCTCACCATCTCCTGCTGTAAGCATCAACTCCTTAGTTGAATTAGGAGATTCTTCTCCTTCCCTTGTCTCCCCCATCTTCCCATGCAGTTCATCTTCTAATTCTTGAGAGTTTGGCAGCTCCTCCTTCAGTGGCGACCACCATGATGAGGCTTCATCAAAGATAACATTCGTCGATGTGTAGCACCGACCAGTTGCAGGGTTGCAACATTTTCACCCCTTCTTTTCACTGTTATAGCCCAAAAAGATGCAACGAATCGCCTTTTTATCAAACTTGCTACGCAAGTAATCAGGCACAAACACATAGCATACACATCCGAAGACTTGGAAGTGACTCACCTTGGGCTTTATGTTCCATAGCTTCTCGAAGGGTGAGACAAAGCCTAGTTTTGCCTATGGTAGCTTATTGATTACATGAGCTGCCGTTTGCATGCACTCTGCCCAGAATCGGCTGGGCACATTCTTAGCATGTAGCATGCTTTGACATATCTCTGCAAGGTGACGATTTTTTCTTTCAGCAACGCCGTTTTGTTGTGGAGTGCCCTGACAAGTCAATTGTCGTCGTATTCTACACTCCTTTAGATAATTTGAGAATTCATTCAACGTATACTCTCCACCATTATTTGTTCGCAAGCATCGGATCCTTCTATCGAACTCACTTTCGACCCTCTTCCGAAATTCTTTAAATTTTAATAAAGTTTCTGACTTCTCTTTCATGAAGTAAATCCAAACGTACCTTGAGAAGTCGTCAATGAAGGTCACCATGTAACGCATGCCACTAACCGATGCCTGTTTTACCTGTCCGAACACGTCTGAGTGGACAAGCTCCAAGGGTTCTTTAGCTCTAAACTTTGACTCTTCATATGGCAATTGATGTGCTTTGCCATATTGACACCCTGCACAAATTATATCTTCTCGAACATCCAGCTGGGGAAGACCTTTAAGCATAGCCTTCTTAATCATTATCTTTAGCTTATGATAACTCACGTGCCCTAAACGTGCATGCCAGAGATCCGCAGTCTCATTTTTCCGAGTGTTATCTACATAGGTTGATTCAGCTGACATTACGTAGATTTACTCCAAGCGTTGTCCTTCCATGATACGTGTACCTAACGATTTAAGGTTTCGGTACACCTTAACATCCTCCGTTCCAAATACCACATAATTACCAGAAGATGCCAGTTGCGATACTGACAACAGGGTTTTCTTCATCTTTGACACGTGATAAACATCTTGCAACTTTACTTGATTAGGGCTAAATTGAGGTATGATAGTAGTCGTAGCTACGTGAGTTATCGGCAACCTTGAATTATTAGTTGTTACTACCACCCGATCTCCTTTGTAGGTAGATAAACTTGACAGTTTCTTCTTATAACCTGTCATGTGATTTGAGCACCCTGAATCGACGATTCAATCATCACTGTAGTTGATAGCTCCTTGATTGGAAACTACGGCAAAGGCTATTTCACCAGTCTCTGTCACTATTGAGGAAGCAGCTACTTCGTTAGTGACTGTGTTAGACTGCTTGAGTGGTTCATCAAAATCTATCTCCTTCTCTGAACAGTCTCCTTTGATGGATTCAGACACTGCTAAGGATGCCTAAAAGTCTCAGTCATCTTCATTGTCTTCTTAGTGATTTCTGGAAGTTACCAAGTTACCTTCGGCTAATTTTTTCTTGAACCAACAATTTTTTGTAAAGTGACCTTTCTTGCCACAATTAAAACACTCTATATCATACCTTTGAGATACGGAGGATCGTCGTTTATTTGTGTTGTTGTTGGATTGAACTCCCCCTGTCCGAGGACTTCTTCCTTGCTCTTCTCTCTTCTTGGACTTTCCAAAGTTCTGCTAACTTTATTCGCCCTTTTTGTTCTGCTGTCGATATCCGCCTTTTTTATTATTACAGTAGAGTGCTGTAACATCCCGGATTTTTGCCAACCTGGGATTAGACGTCCTTAGGCAATGGGTCGATCCTAACACCTTATTAACTTATCAGAACTCAATCCCACAGTCTAAAATCGCTCCTTAACCCACTTCCTTCACAAATCCCACCTTTCACCACCTTGTTCTTTCAATTTTTCTAAGTACTTTCACATTAGACACTATCTTAAAGTTTAGGTGATGAAAAACAATACTTAAACTAAACATTGCTGCAAAGGACTAAGTACCACCTCAGACCGAAATCACCCAGGACTAAATCCTTTAGAAATTAGGCGAGAATTAGCCAATGTTAACCTAGAGTACCTGTGAAATTAGCACCAATCACTTTAAATACGATCTGCAAGACCCAAAACTTGTAGAATCATTGACGCTAGGTTACCCTAAAATCTAGGATCAATCTCATTACCCGGCTGCTCTCGGGAGCCTCTCGAAACTCCGTATCAGATCTGGACCGCACGTCGAAAGTCCGATTAACACAAAGTTAAGGAATTAGGACCACCTCGCTGGGCTTGACAACCATCTCGGAAATCGAATCCAGACAATGTCCCACGGCTGTTCGCTTAAGTCCGGAGCGAGGAGTGTGAAAATACATGTTTTTCTTTACAAATAAAATATCTCAAATAGTAATCTGTCACCTCTCGCTTGCGGATCAATTTTAAATAGCCAGACCGTCAGAATCAAACCAAATTACACCCTCGGATCAGGAGAAATTTCATACACATATCCATGTACTCGGAATCTTCGATCGAGATCCGCTAACCGTTGAACTGATACTGGTCCGCCACGCGTGATCTGGAATCCCGACTGAAACGAAAACTTAACTAAACGTAAATCCAGTGTTAGTGAGCTTAAGTCCGACCTTTGGCTCAAGGGGCCCCACCAAAAGTCCTCCGTTAAGCTGAAACAGGGTCGCTTTGGTTATAACCTAAGTATACCTTGCCCATAAGTCTATTTCGGTGAGTTTTTAGGTTATATAAGGACCTTAGAACCCTCTCTCTCACAGCCATACGAATTTGAGAGAAACCCTAGAGAGAAGAGAGAAAAGAGAGAACGTGTGGGAGATGTGGGAGAATCTCCCTGCCATGCTTCCCTGCCGCTCCACGAGTTCCACCACTCCGTTCTAATCAGTTTTCCGGCAATTCCAGCTCCGTTTCTAGGTAAGAAACCCTAACCCTAAACTGATTTGGGGTTTTGATAGTTGCAGGTTATGAATAGCTAACCTATTTCGATCTATAAGTGGCCAAACTGCCGTATACAGAAGCTTAGCAATTCTATCGACTTCGTTACGATTCTACGACAAAAGGTGCGGACTTCAGGTGTATAGGTTATGGTTTTCAACGCTTTCAATGTCAGATAATGATAGATTCATGATTTGCATGTAATTGCACATGTACAAAGTGCTGTCTATTTTCCGTTTCGATTAAAGATGAAAAATATGGAATTCTACATACTCTAGGTATTTGTAGAAAGTACCGTATACATAAAATTTGGAAATGTGTTTGACATGATTATTTATTGTATAAATATATTATATGTGGATAAATTACTTGTTGGCGAAAAGGACTCGCCCTAACACATGTTTTGCTTATATACACTATGTATGTTGAAATTGTGTATTCTAACAAATACCGTATACGTATAAATTTTGGAGATGTATTTGTCATGATTATTTGCTGTATGAATATATTATACATGGATAAAATACTCGCTTGGCGAAAGGATAGCCCTAATACATGTTTTACTAACATACACCATGTATGTTGAAATAGTGTATTCTAAGTGTTTGTGAAAATGCTTGTGAGAGTAAGTGCTTGGATGTAGTGCCTTAAGTAGGTGTTGAGATGGGGTTCTCAACTACCTTAGAGACATGTATGATTTCCTCCATGTGGTTGTTTACTTTAACCACTTACTTATGAAATATATGTGTTTGTATTCCTATTTATATAGTGCTTTATAATATGCTTTATAACATGCTTTGTAACATGTTTTATAACATGCTTTATGACATGTTTGTTAACATGCTTGAATTACTTTATTTATTATGCTTTGCACCACATGCTATGAGTAAGAATTGATTGAGTTTGGGACTGTGTCTATAGTCCAGACAATCGGTACCAGACTGGAAATCGTGGTTGAGGATTCATGTCGCCACGTAGGATGTGTTTGACGAACCCGAGTCGTACTTCAGTTGGCGACAGTGGTTAGGCCACACGGAGTGCTTATGCACTTCATGTCGTTCAGTTGATTGTGCGCTCGAGCTAGTCAGGCCCGACAAATAACCCGATATGTCTAATGTATGTTCACCATGTTTGGTCACCACTGCTTGAACCTAAGGTACCAAACTTACCAGTGGAATCCCGTCAACCATGGTACCTTGATCCGTTAAGACTCATGAGCCGGGCATGGTGGTATGGGACACCGTGGTCGATCTGTCGGCCTACGTTGGGGCCACGTGCCTCCCTGTAGTGACTAGTGAGCAACTAGACTCGTGAGCCGATTATGGTGGTATGGGACACTATATTCGAGCTGTCGGCCTACACTGGCGTAGCCTGGCTGTGGTCCTCAATCGGGTTGCATCTGGGTCCCATTATCAATAAGTGGACTGGTCGGGCTTCGAAATAGACTGTCAGTTGGTAGGACGTTAGTGGAGTGACCTCGAGCATAATCTGAATCTGCGGTGAGGCGATGAGTCTTCCCGTAGTAACAGAGTATAAACTAGGCCTGTATTGATAAGGAGATGGGGGAGTGGTTCAACGATTCCGTGTAACAGCCCTGGCAGCCCTTGCAGCGACCTAGAAACACACCATCGTATGAGATTGTCTAGGACTGACGACCCTAGAATGGATCATGTTTGGGAATGATACAAGGGAGGTACCTTAGTTTTCCAATCCTGCTATTTGAAATAGACTAATAACAACTCGGTAATCATGCTCATCATGCATTGCATGTGCCTGGAAGATGTGGAGCACTGAGGAATGCAAGCATGCCGCGAACGTAAGATGGTGTCGCACGAGGGAGTGTGTGGTAAGGGCATACATCATGACTGCATTCATACTTGCATTCATAAGAGTAGTTAGGAGTGTTTGATTGTACTGCTTTATCATTACTGCTTGACTGAATTGATAGCATGTTAACGTATGCTTTATTGTTCCACTGAGTTAGCTACTCACTCCCGTGTTACGGGATGGTGTTCCGAACACCCACCAGACTTTATCTGATTGCAGATGGCGACGCTACTCCTGAGGCGGAGCCGGACCTTTATGACGACAATGATGTTTGTTCGTATATGCTGTATGCTGATGGCTTCATGCGAGTCGTGCCTTGATCGACGGGATTATAAGGATGTTAACTAAATGACACTACACATTTGGTATATTTTGAATTGTACTTGTAATTATTTAACCTGGTAACATTATCACACTCTGGAGATTCACCACAGTTTATATATTTTATATATCTATCACAGTCTTCCGCTTGCAATTTAACTGTCTCTGGAGTATGATATGTTGTTTGGCTAATCTCACTCATGTTCACTACATTAATGCAGACAACATTCAATCATCATTCATTTGTTGCATAAGTGATGCGTTGGAACTCGGGAGTTGAGTTTATGCTCGACCCCCCGATTTTCAGGGCGTTATAAGTACTTTATCTTCTTTGTTATTGACACTCCAACCATTTGTTTGCATAAACTTTCTTGATTGGCCAACAAATTCTCCAACTCTATGAGAGTAGGTTGAGTAGGCCAACCTCGTATTGTCGTGATAAAAGCATTATACTCAGGCTTCAACCCGTGTATAATGATCCTCCTCATTCTTTCCTCATGAATATTTGCTTTAGGATCCAATTCTGAAATTTCTCGGCATAAATCTTTTACTCTTGTAAAGTATTTGCTATAGACTTATCTCCTTGGGTGGTGGACATTAACTCATTCTCCAAATATTGAAGTCGAGCATCATTTGTTTTTAAAAACAATGATGCAAAGGTGTCTCATGCCATCTTGGGTGTGTCGTCATCCTTGATTCGCCCGAGCAACTCACCCTCAATGGTTGACTTGAGCATGTACATTGCCTTCCCGGCCTTAATCTTCCACTTTCAGAGTGCTTCAGCATTTTTCTTAGGAGGTAGGGTAATCTCATTCCCATTAACAACCCTCCTCCAACTTTGATAGTTGTGGTTGTTAAGCCTCGTAACTTCGCTCGTTGTGTTCACAAGATCCGCCATCGTAACTTGGTGTGAATATCACTCCCTTTACCAAGTAAGCCAATAAACTTTACAGTCTTCAAACTGTGCACGATCACCTTAGAAAACGGATCCCAACCAAACTTCGCTCTGATACCAAATTGAAGAGTTGCACACGACAAGTAAATGTAATTTTATTTATTACAAATACTTGTATACAACATGGGTATACTTTACAATACTCACAAACTATCACTCTTTAATGACAACTCTCACACACAAGGAAAAACTCTTTTGAACTCTTAATACTTGGACACCTTGCTTTCACTCTTGTACTCACTCTTTGTTGTTTTTTTTTTTTTAAATTTACATAATGAGGCTCTTCCCATATTTATAGAGAGCTATGGAAGATTCTAGAATCAATATAACTCTAAAGGATTCTAGAAGCTTCTAAAATATCCTATAATGTTCTATTATATTCCGGAACATTCTAAGAGAATCCGGAAGATTCTAGCATAGTCCGGAATATTCTAAGAGAATCCGGAAGATTCTAGCATAGTCCGGAACATTCCGGAAGAGTCAAGAAAACTCTATCAAACTCTAGATGTTTCCAGAAAATTCTAAAGAATTCTAGAATTTTCCAGAAATGTCGGGAGTTTCCGGAAGACTCCGGAATATTCAAGAGAGGTGGTGATGACATTTAACATATGTACAACTTATAAATCTTACTCTACATGAAAAACAAAAAAGAAATTTAATTACAATATTACTATCTTATATTTATGGAAAGGAGTAATAACTAAGCAAAATGCAATGGGGCTGTGAGGGTGTAGGCAAAGGTGAAAGTCGGTGGTGGTTCCGGATTGGATTGAGCAGATACAGAGTAACGTGGGTGGTGATGTTAATAATAATTATGAGAACGGCTACGTTCTTATGCAGGTAGAGGACTCAATGATCAATGACTGGATGTACCTCTATGATATCACTACAAGAAAACTGGCCTTTACCGGCGGTCAAAACCGCCGGCAAAGGCCAAGAAAACCGCAGGAAAAGCCTTTGCCCGCGGCTATCTAACAGCCGGTAAAGCCTCAGTCGGTAAAGGCTTTACCGGCGGCCAAGACCTTTACTGACAGTTGTGCTGGACGCCGGTAAATCATCAGTTTTTGTTGAAAATTGGTCAAAAGCTACGGATAAAATCCGTAGCTAAATATGACTAGCCCCATAGTACAACCGTAGCCATGGTAAATGCATAGCCTGTTGAGTGAGGTTCAGAAGTTGGATACAATGATTAAAAGAAATTCATGAGTTGATTTGTGTAGGAAGATTCCCTGTACTATGAGGGAGCGGACCACGTGCTGACCCAATCTTTGGACATGTATACATAAAAGAAACAAGTCAATTTCATTTCCAAGACTTCTATTTTACAAAGCTTCCATCTAACTCCAACAGAAACAAATTGACAGTTGCAGCAAAAGATTGCATTTGAAAACATTCAGAAAAAAGACTGCTAAGAAAAAAATACTGAGTTCAAGCATGATTAATGACATAAATTTCAAGGGGGCACAAGTTAAATAATATCCAAAGAACTTAAATTAAGAAAAAGGTAAGAAAATCTAATTTGTATCAGATACGGATGTGTCCATGAGTTGCCAACAGCTAACCAAGTCCAATTTTAATATGGAAATTTATTCAGACTCATTGCCTATTTTCCTTTGATATCTAAGTGCACGGGACCTGGATCTGTTATATGTATTGGCAGAACAGAACTGCAGGATATAATTACAAGTGTCGAGCTAAGGTAAGAGAGTTATGGAAAGAAAGCCTAGATCTAATATGTGAAAATGAACATTGGGGAAACAGGAAGTAAGAAATTCAGGTATGCAATTGGAAACATGTTCACCATAACTATTTGGGCTAAAAACATTCAAACAGGGGTGAGAGTTCTGCTTTGAAGCCAATGATTATTTGGGCTAGGCCAGTGTTTTTATCTTCTTAATGGCCTAAGAAGCTCACTGGTCGTGACTTATTTAAACTCTCCAAGCCTCTGTACTTGCTAGTTGACTGAGTCAGGCTAAGATCCTTAACTAGACAGACTGAGGCTGCAACATAATAGATTAAATAGGTAAAACACTAACAACAAGTTCCATCAAGCATAAGTAAATAGGCAACAGAAATGAAAGCAGAAATGCATTAGAAGCGCCACACAAAACTCCAAGACAGTTTAGGTACAGCCAGTGTTCAAAATATCGGTATCGCGCAATGTATCGCACCCTTGGGATACGGATACGTATCGGTTATCGCACGGGATATATCGTTTGTATCGCATAATTTATCGCACTTTTGAGAAACATGGGGGAAACATTGGAAAAATTGTTGAATTGTTCAATGCAACTTCAGGGATTATTTAAAAAAACCATAATACACATTTTTAAATCATAAAATCTCAAAAAAGAAGTGGACATAATATGTTTCCTTTATATATTGTACTAAGATATGCGTTGTGCGATATAACTAAGACAACTATATTTAGTATCCACCCCATCCATCTGTTTTTTCATATCATTTTAGGACATTATCCAAAAAAATAAAATGAAGCAGATCCAATAATTAAGTGGACCATACCATTTAATGAGGCAGATCCAACGATCAAACAAAAATGAAGCAGATCCAATAATTAGGTGGACCGTTTTTTCATATCATTTTAGGACATTATCCAAAAAAAATGAAGCAGATCCAATAATCAGGTGGACCATACCATTTAATGAGGTAGATACAACTATATTCAGTATCCACCCCATCCATCCTTTTCTCATATTATTTTAAGGCATCAAATAAAAATGAGGCAGATCCAACGATAAAATGGACTACACCACATATGGCTCTTGCATTTAATCCAACTGACATTTAATGCTTAGTGCATTTTAATGCAACCAAGCTTATTATTTGGTGTGGTCCACTTGAGCGTTGGATATGCCTCATTTTCGTGTTTAAGCCTTAAAATAATATGAGAAAAGGGATTGACGGTTTGGATGTACAGATACATCACGGTGGGCCCGCCCACAGACCTGCCCGTTCGGAGCCAGGGACGAGCGGGGCTAGTACACAATCCGCGTCCGCCAGCTGCATAGATGTGTGGTACCCAGCCAATCCGCTTCCTCTTGACAAGATTCAAAGGTATATGGACCCAAAATAATATATTTATTATATCTACACCGTTCAACCATTTGGAGAGATCATTTTAGATCATGAGCCCAAAAATAATTAACATCAAAAGCTCAAGTGGACCACACCACAAATAGCAGTGGGACAATGATTCTCACAGTTAAAACATTCGTAGGGCCCACCATAACTTTTATTTTCCATCCAATCTGTTCATGAGGTCACACAGACCTGGATGAAGAGGAAAAATAAATATCATATTTATCCAAAACTTCTGACGACCTCAAGAGGGTTTCAATGGTAGACGTTCAATCTCCCAATGTCGTCTGTTTTACAGTGTGGTCCACTTGATCTCTGGATCTGTCTTATTTTTCGGCTCAAGCCTTCCGATGAGCTCGCCAAATGGACGAACGGTTTGGATATAACGCATGCCTTATGATGGGACCCACAGAACTTGATGACGTCAACACAAGTTCGGTGGTGTGCGGTATACCACCCAACCCAAAATCACTTAAAACTTAAAAGAGGGCTCGGGCGCCCTTGTTTTTCGACGCAGAGAGGGTTCCGGCCTTCCGGAACCCTGAAATTTCGCCCAAATCTAGAAATTTTCAAATCTCACGACGATTCCTCGAGATTTCGGAGAGGATTTCGCTTGGATTTCTTCGGACGTCGACGGATTTCTCTCCTGTGACCTGGAAATGTCGACTACGGCCCACCAAAATCAGTAGAAAGCTCCGGTCTTAGGCATATTGAACAGGTAATAGATTTTTTTCTATATATTTTTGGAATTTCTGGATGAAATGCGGATAAAAATGTGGTGGGTATGTCGCGCGGATACAATCCTACGCAAAAATCTGCCATATCAGGCATTGTCGTGCAATATATCGGCGATATCTCACGATAGTTTGTGTATATCGTGCAATATCGCCGATACATCGTGCGATATCGACGATATATCGTGCGAGAACTGGATTTTTGATTTTTTTGTATCTTCCGGGGGTTATCGGACGCGTTTCGTCTCGCTAGGGGCCGATACCGATAATATCGGCCGATATATCGGCCGATAGTATCGATATTTAAAACACTGGGTACAGCTACACTAGTCAAAAAAATCTGAAAGCATACTGCTGTCAGAAAGTCCAGTTCCTGGAAGCAACAAGTAGAGAATCAACAACTCCTTCAAACACAAAAAATAAAAAGAGAATTGCTTCCAAACAACAATTCAGAATAGGTTTTCTAATAGGAAAAAAAAAAATGTATGCATATATGTGTTTTTTTATTTTTTATTTTGCATGCATGTGAATGGACCTTTATGTATGCATGGATGAGTTCAAGGTGCATCCCATAGTGTGGGTAAACCAATGACAATGTGCATTTCATTCAAGGTGCATCCTATAGTGATCAATTAAACAAAGGGGAAGTCTAGGCTAAAAGGATTTGATAGCCAATTAAGGCATCTATGGTAAGAGATTTACTTACATCTCCACCTGCATTGAATATATTCGAGTAATTTCAGTGATTCAAATCCGACATTGAGGCATTTAATACATTCACATGGATTATAGAAAATTCGATAAGCAAGTAAAAATCTTAAAGGAAACAAGAAAGAAAGGGGAAAAAAACATATGTATGAAATGTTTATATTATAACACAAAATTGAGCTCAAGTAATTCCATGATTTGAAGGACAGACCTGATGCCGAATCCACAAATTGCCCATTAATTAGCAGTTGGGTGTGCTCTACTTGAACAGGTGGTGTTATCAAGTCTTCAGCTGTAATGGCAGTGCCAAATCTATGGACGATTCTAGCATTTCTGCGTGAAGTTTATATTATCAAGATGCAGGTAGACACACGTAGAAGAACTTAAGCACACAACATACAAAGCCTTGTATTGGATCTAATCAGTGCTCGAAATATCAGTATCACTATAAGTTTCATTGGCCAGGGATATAGAAACAATATCAATGTTGCCAATAATATCACCAGTAACCAGAAATGTGGGGAAACACAGGGAAAACAGTGGAATTTTTCAGTAAAACTTCAAAAGATGCTAGAATACACATATTTGCATATTTAGGAATAAAAAAAATTGCAAAACGAAATGCATACATAATAAGTTCCATTTAATGGGAGCCTAAAAGCATGCACTATCATAAGAGGGGGACAACAGCTATGTCCTGCAAATATCAACCAGTGGGAATCAAAGTAGTTATCAACTTGATATTTTTTGTTGTGCATTGTGCATGAATGCACTAATCCAAAATCAAAAGCACAAAATGGAGGCACTATCTTTCAAAAAAAATTATAATAATAAATCAAACACTCCAATAGTATTAGAAAATAAATACCGGCACAGGTTGATAGAACCAATAATGTGAAGTGCATCTCTTGATTTGTACAGTACTACAGCTTACTTTTACCCTGTATTAGCAAATAAATACCAGCACAGGTTGCTAGAACTTACAATATTTTTTGCTCACTAAACTAAAAGACAACGCATAATCTTCACACAGCAGCAACAACATAACCAACAACAAATTACATTTGCATCTCAGTTCATACCTGGTGGCTGTATGTAATATTCGTGAATGCTTCCACAGGTTAACTTAACCTGCTGGGAACCGTCATACACCGTAATATCTTACAACAGAGCGGGTTCTGAAGAGTTACAAGTTGGGCCTGTAGGAAAGCATATGAAGCAACAAAAATATAAATTAAGCAAGATAAATTATTTATGGAAGAGATTGATGAATAATACCTGGCAAGTTTCTTGGTTTTCTTTAGGGAAAAAGCAGCAGAAAATGTATTCATAAAGCACCCCATTTAATCGATAAAGAAATTTTAAAAATAGGTTAACCATAACATCAATCCACAATCAATTTAACAATCTTGGTCTTTTAAAACTGGAATGGAATATCAAACATCAACCCTTAATTCTCAGACAATTCCAAAAAACATATATGTACATATAAATTGAAGAAAAAAAAAAGTTCAGAAAAGAAGTGGAAAAATACAAACTTAATCGAAAAATACAAGTAAAACTTAAAATTAATACTGAAAGCAGTATTTTATTTATTTATTTTTTTTCTATTTTCTTCCCTTCTTCCTCTGATGTATATGTGCTCTATCTTTCTATATGTTTTGTGTTATTTTAAAAGGAAATACAGAAGCAGGAAGGAGACTGAAGTGGCATATGCAGAAGGACAGAGAAGTTTACAATTTCTACAGTCATCTTTTCATTTCTCTGACATTCCATTATATTAAAGACGTTCTGTACTAAGATTGATTCAAAACTCAGAAAATCACAAAGCAACCATATTTTTCTGAATTAAAACTCCTCATGTTTGAAGTAACCTTGGATTCGAGCCTGTCTTTTTAATGAAATTCCTTCGATGCATTAAAAACAAAACAAAAAAAGAAAGAAAGAGACGTAATTTCTGTAGCTATCAGACACCTTTTGGATGTCAAAGGAATGAGAATCCATGTAAGTATCCTTGCTAACAAAGGAATGAGAATGTTGGTGGCTACCAATTTTTCGGTTGATCAATGCCATATTTTTCTTGACCATCTATTTGCTGGCTACCAATTGAACGTCTGGGATTTTTCCATGTTGGTGAATTTCGGCGCATAGGCCATCCAGTGTGGGCCATAATATCAACAGTTTGGATAATGAACGACATGCGCCATTTGTAACAAACTGAAAACCCAATCACCATGTACAAACTTTTGGCCATTCGTAAAGAAATTCCTCAGTAACTGTTGGGACAGATGGAACTACGAAAAGTAACAAGGATAATTCATCCATCATATGTTAAGAGAGGTTTCATGTGATTCCCAACAAATAAATAATGGCATCAAACCAAAGATAAAGTACATAACAAGCACAAAGAAAACTCTGCATGCATGGCAGAATGAATTCTACTATAATAAATACGGGTGGTGGGTACAAGCCACAAGGTATCATCCAAAAACATTGGCAGGAGAACTTGGCTGCTGGAAGTTCAAAAGCCACTAATGCACCACAATTGAACCACAGTTTGCAGCAGGACTCAACTACCAATTCAAGCTCAGAACTAAAAAATTTAATGCAGCCAGATGATAGGTAGCGAATTATTTAAAGTACCACTGATATATTTTCATTCTTAGTGATCAAATTTCCAACCAAACAACTTCCCACAAAACAAATCTGATTAAGAAGTGTAAGATGCCAAATATCTTTCTATATTATTTCAGAGGACATGAACGAGAAAAACCATGCAGACTAGTTCCGAGAGAAAGGAACCATCAGTTTACATTAAAAAAAAATTATAAAAAATATTTTTTTTTTTTTTAAAAGATAGATAAAATAAGCACTAAACAGGTTCACAGTTGGAATAGCAAATGCGAATGTTACTTACAAAGTTTCCAACCCAGCAATTGTTTCAATTGAGGATGGAATTGGTCCATGGATGTTGTTTCCACTCAAGTTTCTATACAATAGCCAAGGGACAAAAAATTAGTAACAGGGTAAAGATGAATTTTTTATTTTATTTTAATGCAAAGGGCAAAAAAACACTGAACATTCCATCATATATTGAGGTAGGAGTAAGCAGATGAATGCCTAGGATTATGCAACTATTTTATTAGGATCATATTACTTGGATATTGTAAAACTTAAGAGAGATAAAGATGCACATTCTTATTCAGGCTCCAGATAAAAAGAAATGGGTGCATTTTGAAGAATATACATGCTCAGCAGATGACGGAGCCTGGATATGTCAGTTGGCAAGAAACCCTTCAAACCTTGATTGTCTAGACCTCTGCACATGCACAAGAAAAATTATAGTAAATTACAGAATTTATTACAGATTTTCCATCAAGGGTCCATCATAAAGGCACAGTAAAAACATTCAAGAAGTAACTGTTCATTAGAAATCAGAAAATTATCCGAATTGGAACAACAAATGAGTAGAGAACACTAGAGAACTTCCTAGTTGTCATTGGTTGTATTTTGTGTTGCTTCTCCGATATGTTCTATGTGGTGCTCATTCCCTGGTACATTGTGCAGTGATGAGACTGTCACTCTTCTCCAGCCCTTCATGTGACTATTATTTTTCTGATTTTAGTTCTAATAAAATCTTGGTCACAATTCAGAAGAAGAAATCCAGAATAGTGGAGAGTCTGGCAAAAAGTTCTCACATTACTTGCTTACATGAAAGTCAATCAGTATTTACTTATTGTCATAGTCATAGATAAAGAATTTTGTAAGAGGAAGGAAAAGAAACTATTATCCATTGGGGAAATGGATGGAAGGTTTGATGCCATGTCAATCCGGAATAAAACATTGGTGAGATGTCAGCATTCTAGGGCACTGTTACCAAGGAATGATATGGAAACTGCATAGGCATGTCAATCGGTATTACCTAGATTTCTGCATACTATAATACCATATATAGATTTCTGCATACTCTAATACCATATAAAAGAAAAAGAAAAAAAATAAGAAGTCAAAAGCAGATTCACTTTGGCCAAAGCTCTGATTCTTTGACAGAGTGTGATGCATGATACCTTGGCACTTGGAACTTATAAATTGGATACTTGAAACATTTGTGGGTCCAGAATTGGATCCAATGTGAATAAAGAAATTATCCTTATCTGTTTATTTAGCAATCAGATACTTATTTATTGGTCACTGGAGAACTAAAAAAATAAATCAAGAGCATATTTCAATGGTCTGTTTTTGGGACTGGTCTAGCAACAATTGTTTACATTTCAGTTGGTTTAAGTTGAATTAGTGTATGCCATGTGTGAAACTTTTGATTGCATGCTATTTTATTTTTGTAAGAGATAAATTTTAAAAATAAATCATGTATTAAATATGGAAACATTCTAAAAAATATTTATATGGATTAGTGGTAAGATGAGGGATTTCCACCGCACTTTGCACATCCACATCGTCACAAGAAGCCTAAACTTTTTTATAGTTGGTTTGCACCCATCTAAGCCATTGTGCAATTAGGGAGTGAATTAGGGTCTAGCTAAGGGTTTGACCCAGTGATGTCTAAGGTTTTAGTTGTAGTGTTTGTTGAGTGTGCATAATACATGGTTGTACAAACAGTTTGGACCACTGAACCCTCAACCCCATTTGTATAGAAAACCCATCACTGTACAAATTTCAGCCCGTGCATTGTATAATATCTCGTGAGAAATTACTTTTTGCCTATGTTAGACATACTCAATTCAATGAAGTCTGTCAAGCAGATGAAGAGCTCCACAACATGATGCATTTTATGTACCTAACTAACAAGCAACAAGTAAACAACTCCATCAAAATAGGAATGTTGTTTTACAATATGGAATTTTTATCCCAACTATCCGAATGAAAATTAGAAGAAGTTTCGAAACTGAAATTGACAAATTAGATATAGATCTTATACATGGAGAATCATCAACAACAAAATAGCTGGTGGGAAGATGATGGGCCAGCTCACAGTAATTTCAACAAACACAATCAATGCAGGAATTTATTAAGAATTCGATTTCAACCATTTTTCATATTGACTTTTCAGTAATATTACAAGTGATCAATTAAACAAAGGGGAAGTCTAGGCTAAAAGGATTTGATAGCCAATTAAGGCATCTATGGTAGGAGATTTACTTACATCTGCACCTGCATTGAATATATTCGAGTAATGTATAAGATTCTCAAACCATCAGATCCATCAGATCTCAAACCCACAAGACAAATAGGACAATTGATTATTCTTAAATGCAAATGAAGGGCCCAAGATCCATAAATTAAATCCTTAAACCGGGCAACATGCCACCACATTGACAACAACAAAAAATTCCAGCAATGCTTCAAAGCAATGAAGTATTAAAACTGACCAAAAAAAATCATGAATCAAGTCAAAATGAAATCAAATGGAAAAATAAAGCAATCATATGTGATGCACTAAAATTGCAAATGGCTTAGCATTTATGGCCAAATTGCACATCCATGACTATAAGCATTTGTTGAATCAAGAAAACCAAAAGCATTTTTAATAGGCTCACTTTTCCACCGAGCAATAGGAGTTATTCAGTACACTTGCTGAATATAATGATCGAAACAAGTGCAATCCAATCGATCAAATTCCTCTCAGGAATTTCATCGAACACCCCATGTGCACACCCAATCACCTGGCATTTTGCATAAAAATTTAACAGCCCGGTTTGCACAAACAGGGCTCATGAGATTATACAGCAACATGTTCTCGGCTAGCTTTCTGTCCTGGCATAGGAATCTGATTCTTGATCAGATCCATCAATTCCTTAAGAGAACGGGGAAAAAAAGTCAATTTCAAATACCTGTACATGCAACTGGAAACTATCCGACAATATACCTGGGGAAAAAAGCATGCTAACCCCAAAAAGGGTTTCAACAATGCAAATACCTAAAAAGAGATTCGACAATGCAAATCCCTATTTCGGGATTCGACAATGCAAATCCCTAAAAAGGGATCCGACAATGCAAATCCCTAAAAAGGGATCCGACAATGCAGCAGAGGACCGAGGCGATAGAGAGAGAGAGAGAGAGGGAGAGAGAGAGGGAGAGAGATGACTAGGATTTTGAGAGAGAGAGGGAGAGGGAGAGGGAGAGGGAGAGGGAGAGCTTTAGGGACCGGAGAGGGAGAATCGGCGCGCGGCTGGAGATGAAAGGGCGGAAATGAAGTTTTTTTTTTTTCATTCTTGTAGGACCCTTTATCCGCAGCTATTAAAAACCGACCGCCAGCGAACGGTAACCACATCAGTCGGCTAAGCTGCACTTTCTTGTAGTGTATCATGATAACTCAGAAATTTGAAAATATTTTGGAGAAATCTTATTGAATTGTCTGTATTGATTTAATCCCAAAAAGTTTCTTTCCAGATATATAACTCTTTTAATACATGAAAAAGAAAAAAAAAAAAAAAAAACACTAAATTATAATATTACATTCTTATACTTATGGAAATGAATAATAACTAGCTATCAACTATTATAATAACAGACATTAGAATCAAGCAGAGATGGGCTGAGATGGGCCATCATGACTTGCTTGGACGGTTGTTGGTCTTCCTAGGGAAGATGAAGAACAAGTAAAATCCCAAACTGCTGCTGAAGATAGCCATGGCCCACACCAAGCACTTCATGGCTACATTCATGATCATCGCCACCCGAAAGGCGAATACGACGTTGAGGGCCGTCGCCACCACCCATATAAGGATCTTCAATCTCTTCCTCTTCTCAGAATTTCGATCATACACATGCAAACACCAAAACAAAAGCATTAGCAGTAGATAAATGGAGATCAAGAAAGCCAAGGTCCATGGATCCTCACGTGATCGGACGACTGAGATGGCAGTGTTGATGCTTAGGAAGCAGATGACTAATATGGATATGAATGAGAATGCGCCTGCACCGGGCATAGTTAGTTGCTCAATTAACGGTCCTCTCAAGATTGATGGCTTGTTCAAATCAAAACCAGCTTATGGTTTGTACTTTCATTTTATAGATGCGAGCTTGCGTTTAAGGCGGTAGAGAGTATGAAGACTTCTGCTTTTTACGTCATCCATGACGACTTACCGTGATGCCGACGTAAACGGTTTGGCTACTCCTCCTGCCACCAGCCCGGTGGACGGTGGTCGGTGCTATGTGGGCTCCACCATGATGTATGTATTTCATCCATTCCGTTCATCCATTTTCAAAGATCATTTTATGGATTTACTCAAAAATCGAGAGGGATATAAATCTCAGGCGGACCACACAACAGGAAAAAATAGTGATTCGATATCCACCATTAAAATCCTCCTAAGGCCCACTGTACTGTTTATTTGACATTTAATTAAAAAAATCTGTTAATTAGGTCATACAAACGCAGATGAAGGGAAAAAACAAATATCAGCTTATCAAAAACTTTTATGGCCCCACAAAGGTTTTGAATGGTCGACACTCATTCAACACTGTTTCCTGTAATGTGGTCCACTTCAGATTGGTATATACCTAATTTTTGGTTTCATATTATAAAATGATATGGAAAAATAGATGGACGGCATGGATGAAACACATACATCATGGTGGGACCCACAGAGCACCGACCATCAGCCATTGGCTGGTGGCAGGGGGATAGCCAATCCGTTACCTTTGCTGACGTTGATGATATATTTATATGACGAGTCCGGATCCTCTGTTACCCGGTCAACAGAGAATACCTAATACCCTAAATTTTATTGGTCCACGTCAACACTCACTGAGAAAACAAAAAAAAAAAAAAAAAAAAGCTTCGGACGCCAAACCACTAGGGTAACAGGAAATTCCTGTTGACCCGATAACAGAGGATCCGGACTCATTTATGACTGCTTATTAAGTACGGTAAAAATTTACTGGTACGTAGAACTTAAAAACAACGCTGATTAAAGAGCTTCATGATTCTTTTTGCTTTTTATTTTTTCATAAAGGAGTGATTTATTAATGCTAAGTAGGGTATGCATTAAGCGGATTTTACTACAAAGATTTGAGAAATTTGCGACCGTAGACTCCTCCTTTTATCCAGCAGTTTTTATGAAGCAATACAAACTTAGTTTAGGCTTAGACCTGTTCGTACGGCCAGCGACTTTGAGGACGAAAATACCCCTCTCTTTCTTTCGAAGACACTCCTCCCCTGAGAGTTGTACGAACGGCTCAAAAGATATTAAAGTTACATGGCCCCACAGCTATGTATTTATTATATCCACAACGTTCATCCATGTTTCGAGATCATTTTGGAGCATTATCCAAAAAAAAAAAAAATTCATATCCAAAGATCAACTGGACCACACCACAAAGCGCAGCAGGAAAATTGATTTTCATTGTTAAAAATTTTGTAGGGCCCACCATAACATTTATTTTCCATCCAATCTATTCATAAGGTCACAAAGGCTTGGATGAAGAGGAAAAACAAATTTCATAATGATCCAAAACTTCTGTAACCCCTAAAAGGGTTTCAATGGTAAACGTTCAATCCTCCACTGCCTTTTGCAGTGTGGTCCACTTGATGTCTAGATCTTTTTTATTTTTCGTCTCAAGCCATAATACGAGTTCGCCAAATAGATGGACGGTTTGGATATAATACATACCTCATAAAAGGACCCACAAAAAGCGGTGGAGATTACAACAGGAAAAAAAAGCCAGGAGCCTCTAGTTATAGGGCTCTTATAGCTACAGATTATAACCGTAGCTATAACCGTAGCCCGTGCTTTTTCAATATGTACTTCAATATGTATCGAAGGTCTTTCGATATGATCGAAAAAGATCCAGAACTGTCCAGGGAGTTTGCTTCAAAATCTTGCAATTTGACCTATGGCTATGGATTATAACCATAGCAATAACTGTAGTCCGTGGAATTCTATTCTTTTTTTTTTTTTACATTGAGAACTTTATTATACCTACAATTTTCTCTAATACATATTTTTATAAATATGAATATATAAGCATATAAAAAAAAAAAAATCTCTCTTTTTTCATTCTTTCTTTATTCATTTAACAAGAATATATATTCTAAACCAAAATTAGTTACTTGACGTACCCTATATGATTTTGGGATAGGAGAAGCTACTTTAGCCAACCAACTTGGTTATTTTTTAAGATTCCATCGGGTTGATAGTTGAAAATCCATTTCATTCACTTCGCGGTCAATTTCATTCATTTTATTTACTTCGCGATCAATTCCATGCATTTCACAGTCAATCCCGGCGATTCCCCTTCACTTCATGGTCAATTCCATGCCTAATACATTCCCCCTTACATTTTTCTCTAATACATAATTATATAAATATGTATATATAAGTATATAAAAATATTTTTCAATCTTTTAATTCATTTCTTTATCTATTTATTTAACAAGCATATCTCCTAAACTAAAATGAATTAGTTAACATAAAACATATGATTTTAGGGTAGGAGAAGCTAATTTAGTCAACCAACCTAGTTATTTTCTAAGATTCCATCGGGTCGATGGTCGAAAATCCATTTCATTCACTTCGCGGTCAAACTAGAAATTGAGCGGGGCAAACATGAAATTCAGTAGGGCAAACCAGAAATTGAGTGGGGAATAAATGAAATTCAGTGGGAAAGTTGAGCGAGACAGACTAGAAATTCAGCGGGGCAAACGTGAAATTCAGCAGGATAACCTAGAAATTGAGCGTGACAAACATGAAATTCAGCCTTGGGAACATGAATTTCAGCGGGGCAAACTAGAAATTGAGCAGGGTAAACATGAAATTCAACGGGGCAAACTGAAAATTCAACGTGGCAAGCTAGAAATTGAGCAGGGCAAACTGAAAATTGAGCGAGGCACACGCGAAATTGAGCGTGGTAAACTAGAAATTGAGCAGGGCAAACTGAAAATTGATCGGGGCAGTTTGCACCTTAAATGTATGTAGTGCATCTGTTTTTTCATCTAATTTAAGGGATTGAGCCACTAAATTTCATACTTGCCCTGCTCAAATTTACAGTTTGCACCGCTGAATTTCATGTTTGTCCCGCTTAATTTCATATTTGCCCCGCTCAATTTCATGCTTGCCCCGCTCAATTTCATACTTGTCTCGCTCAATTCCATGTTCGCCCCACTCAATTTCATATTTTCTCGCTAAAATTCAAGTTAACCCCGCTCAATTTCATGTTTGCCCCGCTCAATTTCATGCTTGCCCCGCTCTAATTTGCAGTTTGCCCTGCTCTAATTTCAGTTTGCACCGCTAAATTTCATGTTTGCCCTACTCAATTTCATGCTTGCCCCGTTCAATTTTAGGATGAAAATACCCCTCATGTCTCACTGTGTTGCTTTTACTGCCCTTTCCACTGCTGCTTTTACTGTCATTTCTTTCACCCCCTTTCCTCACTCTATTTTCAGTAAGAAAGACAAAAAATTCATTTTTTGGAGCCCCCTTCCTTATCATTATTTTGTCTTCTTCTGAAAATGGTCGGTCCAGTGAAGAAAGCACGCACCGCATGTATATTTTAAACTCAGTTAGGCCCACATTGAATGTATGTAGTATATCCACGCCATCCATCCATTTTCCATCTAATTTAAAGGGTTGAGCCCCAAATTGAAGCATATCAAAAGATCAAGTGGATCATACCACGGGAAACAGTGGGAATAATAATTTCCACCGTTGAAACCATAGTAGGCCCAACAGTGATGTTTGTTTGTTATCAAACATGTTCATAAGATCATATAGACATGGATTAATAGAAAACACAATTATAAGCTTGATCCAAAACTTTTGTGGCCCCTAATCAGTTCAATTCAAATTTTTCATGTGGTGTGGTCCATTTGAACATTAGATACGTTTAGATTTTTGGGCCCAAGCCATGAAATTATCTGTTAAGTTTGCTCTGCTGATTTTCTAGTTACCCAGCTGAATTTCTTATTTCCCCCGCTGATTTTCTAGTTTGCCCCGCTCAATTTCATGTTTGCCCCGCTGATTTTCTAGTTTCTCCCGCTGAATTCTTAGTTTACCCCGCTGAATTTCATATTTGCCCCACTCAATTTCATGGTTTAGTAGGTTTTGTTACCCCGCTTCATCCGTTTTTCCATCTAATTTAAGGGGTTGAGCCCCAAATTAAAGCATATCAAAAGATCAAGAGGATCATACTATGGGAAACAGTGAGCATAATGATTTCTGCCGTTGAAACCATAGTAGGCCCAACAGTGATGTTTGTTTGTTATCAAACCTGGTCATAAGATCATACAGACATGGATTAATAGAAAACACGATTATAAGCTTGATCCAAAACTTCTGTGGCCCCTAAGATTTGATCAACAGTAGAAGTTCAATTCAAAATTTTCATGTGGTGTGGTCCATTTCAAGAGTTCTTGGTCTATTTGACATACTTCTCGACAATATGCTCGAGTTGTCGTCAACATTCCCGGTTCATGATTAGTTGAATTCCCCAAGTGATGACCTTAGAATTTGATGTTTGGCTACTTCAATCGCATTTCAAGTTCATTGAAATTCATGTTAGGCTAGTTCAATTGCATTTCAATTATTTGGTAGGCTAGTTCAATTGCATTTCAATTATTTGTTAGGCTAGTTCAATTGCATTTCAAGTTCATTGAAATTTATGTTACCCTCGCTGAATTTCCAGTTCGCCCCACTGAATTTCTAATTTGCCCTGCTCAATTTCATGTTTGCCCCGCTCACTTTTCAGTTTGCCCTGCTCAATTTCTAATTTGTTCCGCTCAATTTCCAGTTTCCCCAGCTCAATTTCCAGTTTGCCCCACTCATTTTTCAGTTTGCCCTGCTGAATTTCATGTTTGTCCGGCTCAATTTCTAGTTTGCCCCGCTCATTTTCCAGTTCGCCCCGCTAAATTTCGTGTTTGCCCCACTCAATTTTATGTTTGCCTCGCTGAAATTCAAGTTTGCCCCACTCAATTTTCAGTTTGCCCCACTGCATTTCTAGTTTGCCCCGCTGAGTAGTAAGCGTAATCGGATTGCGTACTAAGTTATTCAGTACGCTCCCATGGTACTGAGTAAACTCAGTTGGGCCCCACATTAAATGTATGTAGTATATCCACGTCGTTCATCCATTTTTCCATCTAATTTAAAGGGTTGAACCCCAAATTGAAGCATATTAAAAGATCAAGTGGATCATACCACGGGAAACAGTGAGTATAATGATTTCCACCGTTGAAGCCATATTAGGCCCAACAGTGATGTTTGTTTGTTATCAAACATGTTCATAAAATGATTCAAACATTGAGTCACTGTTAAATTCAAGAGCAACTAATCAAATAACAAGCCTTTTTTGTTGCATGATAATATGGAGGAATGTTACTGAAAATTCAAAATAAATTGAAAGAGTTATGGTGTAATATGCATACTTTGGCATGTCACATCTCAACTTGATAGGTATCATTTTTGCATTGATTAGTGGATATTGTTAATACTTCTCAACTTGATTCGAAATTTTTTAAAAGAATTTTGCAATGGAATTAGATGGAATGTGTTGTTTGGAATTGGATTGAGTCCACTATCTAAATCCGTCCTATATGCATGCGTAATTTCATTTTGAAATTACATTGATTCACGAGGTGTAGTGGATTTTTACTTTACATCGTATCCTACACTATTGCTACTGAAATGATGTCTTGGGTTTGTTGCATTTTTTAAAATAAATTGAGGGCTTTTTCTCTTTCATGGCAAGTGATAGGTCTTAGGTGGCCATGAATGTTGGCTATGAAAAAGATGGACTTTTCCGAAATCTCAAGAATTGCATTGTGTGATCGCCATATACAATCAAAATCACATGCCTGTATATGTATTTATATGTGCATATGCATATCTATATATTTCTATAAATATGTATGTTTGTATATATGTATGAATTTACAAATGCATCATCATCACCATTATTATTTTAGTCTTCTCCTAAGAATTTGGGTTGGCTTTTAGGAAGTACATGGCAGAGATTTTTACATGGAGCACTCTTTATAACCAACTCCAATTAACCATGTGAACTACCAAAGCAACCAGAGCAACATTCATCACATTGGGCATTTATTGAAGCTAGGCATATGGAAGTTAGAAACTGAGCCAGACTTCAGATTACATGAGTTATATTATAAAATATATTATATTGTAATTCAAATATTGGTCTGATTGCATTCTCATCACTGCATCATCCTATTCTGAAATAGGACAAGAATCCTGTTGATACTTGCTCCTTTTATAATTTGACCCTTCTCATGTTCTAGGAACATGTTGCCCATGAAGCTCAGACGCGCAAAACATTGCCTCTTAAGGTTACATTCTCTATTGTATCCTAATGCTTTGTTTGTTTGTTTCTTTTTTCTTTTTCTTTTTCTTTTTTGTTTTGTTTTGTTTTATTTATTTATTTTTGCATCAGGTGTGAAGAAGAAAGTTGCTAAAGTAATATTACTTGCGGGGAAAAGAGATGAGAAAATGATCATAGACCTATGACTACGGATTATAACAGTAGTCATAGACTGTTGATAATATTAACCATAGTTCAATAATATCGAAGATGAATGCCAAATTGTCCAGCAACAAAACTCGAAAAATAGATGAATTTTCAATATTATCGAGATTGGTTCGATAGTATCGAGCATAAGTCATCAATAATATCGAGAAATTATCGATAGTATCGATAACTAATATCGAGTAATTAGCGTAGACCTATAGCTATGGATTATAACCGTAACAATAGGTACTGTAGCCGATCTGGCATCAACCACGACTGTGGGACAAGACATTAGATCAGGGTTGGCTGCCAGATTGGCTAGGTACTTATGGCTACGGTTATAATCCGTAGCTATAGATGCACGGCATATCTTCATAAACCGGCTACTTAAAAAGCAGGGGTATTTTCATCCTGAATTTGGCTATCAGTACGTGGAGGTTAAGTTTGCAAGTGAAGTTTATTTTGCTTCAAAAAAACCATTAGATAAAAGGTGAGGTCCACAGTCGCTAATTTCCCAAAAGATTTTACTTTCAAAATTGATCCAAAAAAGATATTTTCTCTACCTAATTAAATTGTGTAATATATAACCTAACTTTTAATATGTAAAACTTTCTCACTCCACTTATTTTTATGTGTTAAATCCACATTGTCCATCAACTATTTTAGATTGCCTAAAAACTGAGATACATCTAATGCTCAAGTGTAACACACCACATAAAGCAGTGGAAGATTAACAAGTTGAAACATTTTTAGAGTTATTGCGGATTATATTTGTAATCTAACTTCTTCACGAAGTCACATAGACCTTATGCAAGCTTATTTAAAGCCTTCTATATAGTGTGGCCCAATTGAGTCTTAGATAAATGTAGTGGATTTCCTGTCAAACACTTTCCCAGGAAGTTTCTGTGTGCTGGGAACTTAGGTGGGGCCCACTATGATATTTGTGAGAAATCCTCTCCATTTTGTGAGTTCGTTTTGAAACATGATGTGAAAAATAAACCGTTTTCATACCTAAAGCGGGTCGTACTAAACGAAAATGTGGTCAGGGAAATTTCAACGTGAGGTCATGAGTTGGAGTGCTCGATGAAATTCGACTTGGGTACGACGGTGTAGAGTATCCAAGTTTTAGGTGGATTATACTTATTAGAAATAGTGGTGATGATAGCCCTACATTTAAAAACTTCCGATCATCACCGTTTCCTATGGTACGATGCACCTGAAAATTAGGTCCCCTGCACCGTCTTGGGTGGGACGCGGATAGGCTGGCGTACTACACACCAGCTATCACGACCGCTGTCGAGCTCCCCGGCTGAAGGAAGAGTTCAAAGGAGATCAAAGTTACATGGCCCCACAATGATGTGTTTATTATATCCACATCATTCATTCATTTTTAGATATCATTCTAGAGCATTAGACAAAAAATGAATCATATACAAATCTCAAATGGGCCACATCAAAAATACCAGCGAGGATAATGATTTTCACCGTTAAAAAATTCATAGGCCCACCATAAGGTTTATTTTCCATTGAATCTATTAATAACATCACAAATACATGGATGAAAAGGAAAAACAAATTTCACAATGATCCGAAACTTCTGTGACCCCCAAAAGGGTTTTAATGGTAGAAGTTCAATCCTCCGCTGCTTTTTGCAGTGTGGTCCACTTGGTCTTTAGATCTGTCTTATTTTTCGGCTCAAGCCTTAAGAACAGCTCACCAAATGTATGGACGGTTTGGGTATAACACATACCTCATGATGAGACCACAGAACTTGCTGACGTCAATAAATCAGCTATATAGCTGGTGTGTAGTACACCAGCCAATCCGCTTCCCTTGGGTGAGGCCAGGACCGCACCTAATTCACTCCCTAAAATGAGCAAAGAAACAAATGGAGGGTGCATCTAGATTCATTTAGCCAGGCAGTGTAGGCTATCATTAATGATTGTGGGCATGTATGGAAGTTTTCGAAAGACTCTGTTGACAGAGCAAAATGAAATGAAAAAAAAAAAAACTTTAAATGAAAGTTTAAAATATCTAGATAGGCATTGTATCATACACTACCGACATGGGGTAATATTGCCAGTTACAGCTGGGAAAAAAAAAAAAGAATGCAGAGCTGGTGGTGCTATTGATAACTCCTGGGGATATTTTGGAGAATTCTCATTTGAGTTGTTTGTATTGATTTACCCGAAGAATTGATTTACAGAGATGTACAACTTATAAATCTTACTCTACACGAAAAAAATAAATTTAATTACAATATTACTATCTCATATTTATGGAAAGGAGTAGTAACTATGTAAACTGCAATGGGGCTGTGAGGGTGTAGGTAAAGGTGAAAGTCGGTCGTGGTTCCGGATTGGATTAATCAGATACAGAGTAACGCCGGTGGTGATGTTAGTAATAACTATGAGGAGAACCGCTGCATTCGTATGCAGGTAGAGGACTCAATGATCAATGACTAGATGTACCTCTCTCATACCATGATAACTCAGAAAATTGAAAATATTTTGGAGAATTATTGTTGAATTGTCTGTATTGATTTAATCCAAAAAGTTTATTTACAGAGATATATAACTTATGAATCTTTTAATACATGGAAAAAAAAAAAAACTAAATTATAATATTACAATCTTATACTTATGAAAATGAATAATAACTAGCTATCAACTATTACAATAACAGAGTACTTTAGCATCAAGCAGAGATGGGCCATCATGACTGTCTTGGACGGTTGTTAGTCTTATTAGGGAAGACGAAGAACAAGTAAAATCCCAAACTGCTGCTGAAGATAGCCATTGCCCACACCAAACACTTCATGTATACATTCATGATCGTCGAAACGCGACAGGCAAAGACCACGTTGAGGGCCGTCGCCACCACCCATATAGGGATCTTCAATCTCTTCCTCTTCTCATAATTTCGGTCATACACATGCAAGCACCAAAACAACAGCATCAGCAACACATAGACGGAGAGCACGAAGGCCAAGGTGCATGGATCGTCATGTGATCGGACGACTGAGATTGCAGTGTTGATGGTTAGGAAGCAGATGGCTAGTATGGACATGAATGAGAATGCGGCTGCACCGGGCATGGTCAGTTGCTCAATTGACGGTCCTCTTTCAATGGGAAAGCAAAGATTGATGATTTGTTCAAATCGAAACCGGCTTCTGGTTTTATACTTTCTATTTATAGAGGCTGGAGAAGTTTCAGACGGTGGAGAAAGAGCGGTCAACAGACAAAGCGACAGTCATTAGTTTTTTTTTTTAAGAAGGGAGGCGGCAATTCACGAAGTTATTGAATTGGGATGTTACGTGGGTCGCACGGAGATGCTTGTGAGAAATCCAGAACTCAAGTGGGAGTAGCCAATCCGGTAGCAGTGGGAGTAGCCACTGGCCGGTGCCGTGTTTAACGAGGACGCGGACCGTCCCTAGGTCCGAACGGGCAGTTCTGTGGGCGGGCCCACCGTGATGTATCTGTACATTCAAACCCTCTATCCTTTTTCTCATATTATTTTAAGCCATCAAAACAAAAAAGAGGTAGATCCAATGATCAAATGGACCACATCACAGATGACTCTTGCATTTAATGCAACCTGTGCATTTTAATGCAGCTAAGATTATTATTTGGTGTGATCCACTTGAGCGTTGGATCTGCCTCATTTTTGTGTTCATGCCTTAAAATAATCTGAGAAAAGAGATTTATGTTTTGGATGTACATATACATCACGGTGGGCCGCCCACAGAACTGCCCATTTGGAGCTTGGGACGGGTGGGGTAGTACGCAGTCCGCGTCCTCGTTAAACATGGCACCGGCCAATGGCTACTCCCACTGCCACCGGATTGGCTACTCCCCCTGCCACCGAAGTGGCTGTGGTCGGTGCTCTGTGGGCCCTACCATGATGTATGTGTTTCATCCATGCCATCCATCTATTTTTTCAGATCATTTCATGATATGGAACAAAAAATTAGGTATATCAAAATCTCAAGTGGGCCACATTACAGGAAACAGTGTTGAATGAGCGTCGAACATTAAAAACCTTTTGGGGGCCATAAAAATTTTGGATCAAGCTCATCTTTGTTTTTTCCCTTCATCTGGGCCTGTATGACTTAATAAAAAGATTGGATTTCAAATAAACAGTACAGTGGGCCTTAGGAGGATTTTAATGATGCATATCGAATCATTATTGTTTTCCTATGGTGTGGTCCACCTGAGATTTATATCCCTCTAATTTTTAAGGTGAATCACTAGAATGATCTGTAAAAATGGATGAACGGAATGGATGAAACACATACATCATGAAGGGACTAAAAGAGCACCGACCATGGTGGCTGGGGGAGTAGCCAATCCGTTTCCGTCCAATATAGGACACGGATCCCCTGCGAAAGCCTTCCGCAAGAAGGTCCTGCGCTGGGAACGCAGGTGGGGCCACTGAGATGTTTATGAGAAATCCTCACCGTCCATCCGTTTTGTGAGTTCATTTTAAAACATGAGGCCAAAGATGAACCGTATCCAATGCTCAGGTGAGCCAAAAACGTGATAACTAAACGTCCACAGTTGAAATATTCATGAGGCCACTGAAGTTTTGAATCATGCTAATATTTGTGTTTTTAGTTCATTCCAGTAGGAATGATGTTATGAATGGTATGGATGGCATGTAACTGATTAATTTCCCTGTTAGGTATCATGTTCACTGGATCTCCATCACTTTCCCTGTTGGGTATGGACCATTAATTAATTTGTTTTGTAACTGACTGGTTGATGTCCTCTAATTGAAGTGTTTGGATTTTCAAACGTAGACTTTTATTGGCTTTGATGCCAACAACGGGTCCAATTTGAATGAAATGATAAAAATATGAATAGACTAACGCATGTTAGGCTTCTAATTCACAGCTATTAAACCTTGAAATTGGTGCAGTTCTTCATCTATGGCTCACTAGAGAGGTTCTGTCTTAATTTGGTGATTCAGGTCTGTAGCAGAGTGCACCGGTCGAGTACTTGTTGCACTGGGTCAGGGCATAGTTCAAGTCCAGCCCATGAGCTTAGGACTTAAGTCCACACGAAAGAATCAATCGATTTTCCGTGTGGTACACCGGGCGCAGATTGGATGGACGTGGATTTCCTGCGAAAGCCGTTCGCAGGAAGTTCCAGCGCAAGAATGTTGGGTGGGGCCCACCACCATGTTTTTAGGAAATATACTCCGTTCATTTGTTTTGCAAGCTAATTTTAGTACAAGCGACAAAAAAGAGGTGGATCCAAGACTCGAGTGGGCCACACGAGAGGAAACAATAGTTATATAACGCTGATAATCATTGAGCTCTGAGTTGTACGAATAGTTTAAAAGAGATCAAAGTTGGCGGGAAATCTACATCAGGTGTAAAACATTTCTAAACAGGAGATAGGGGCAAATGTGTCAAATTAACATATTTCGGACATTTCAGATGTTTGTTAACAAACAAATTGTTTCAAATTCAGTACTTAATTTTCAGACTTCAACCATAATTATCAAACAAGTTTTTTGACTTCATATTTCAGATTCAGGCTTCAGATTTTAAATTCGGCTTCAGATTTCAGATTCAGGCTTTAGACTTCAAATTTAACAAACGGGGCCTAAGTGTCTTGTGCACAACTGAGCCTTCATATAAGCTATGAGATGGTGAGAACGGTTGGAATTCAGCCGTATTGAGAGAGAGTCTTAAAAAATAACTCTCCTACACTCATGCCAAGGGATGGGCATTAGCTACTGCCAAGTTGAGTAGCGAGACTTGAAGCGACGTCACCAAGTTCTGTGGGCCCACCTTGATGTATTTATTGTATCCACATTGTCTATCCATTTTTAAAGATCATTTTAGGACATGAGAAAAAGAATGGTCTCTCTATATTATTTTTTTCATAAGATCTTTCTTAATGTTAGAGTGGGTATGCATTAAAAAGACTTTGCTTTCAAAATTGCTCCAAAAAGAGATTTTCTCTGCCCAAGTAAATTGTGTAATATACAACCTAACTTTTAATCCGTAAAACTTTCTCACTCTACCATGATTTATGTGTTAGATACATCCTATCCATCAACTTTTTTAGATTGGCTAAAATATGAGATACATATAAAGCTCGAGTGTAACACACCACAGAAAGCAGTGGGAGATGAACAACAACCGTTGAAACATTTTTAGGGTCTATTCTAGAGTATATTTGTAATCTAGCGTCTTTATAATGTCACGCAGACATGTATGCAAGGAAAACATAAATATCAACTTGATTAAAGACCCTGTGTTCCTATCAAGTTTTCAATAGTTGGTGTCAAATTTCCTTACGTGGCCTACTTGAGTCTTAGATAAATGTAAGCGGATTTACTACGAAAGCGTTTCGCAGGAAATTCTTGTGCTCAGAACCAGTTGGGCCCATTGTGATGTTTGTGAGAAATCCTTCCTGTTCATCTATTTTGTGAGTTCATCTTAGAATATGATACCAAAAAAGAACCATATTCAAAGCTAAAGTGGGCCATACTAAAGGAAAATGTGGTTAGGGAAATTTTTACGATTGAAACCTACTTGGGTTGACAATGATATTTACATGCCATCCATACTATTAATAACGTCATTACTACTGAGATGAACCGAAAAAAAAAAACAAATATTAGCATGATTCAAAACATTTGTGGTCCATCGAATATTTCAACTGTAGATGTTCAATTATCATGTTTTCAGCCCACTTGAGCATTGGATAGGATTCATTGTTGGCATCATATAGTACATGAACTCACAAAACAGATACACGGAGGATTTCTCACAAACGGATACACAGGAGGATTTCTCACAAACATCACAATAGGCCTCACATGTAACCAAGGCAGGAACTTCCTACCAAAGGCTTCCGCAGCAAATCCGCCTCCTGGATAAATGTAAACGGATTGGCTACTCCCTGCTACCAGCCTGGTGGCTAATGGTCGTTGCTCTTTGGGCCCCACCATGATGTATGTGTTTCATCCCTTCTGTTCATCTATTTTTACAGATCATTTTAGGACTTAATCCCAAAAATGAGAGGGATATAAATCTCAAGTGGACCACACCACATAAAAGCAATAGTGTTTGGATATCCACCATTTAAATCCTCCTAAGGCGCACTATACTGTTATTCGACTTCCAATCTTTTGATTAGGTCATACAGACCCAGATGAAGTGGAAATACAAATATCAGCTTGATCCAAAAAATTTATTGCCTCCAACAAGTTTTTAATGGTCGACCATTATTCAACATTGTTTCCTATAATGTGGTCCACTTGAGATTGGTATATAACTCCTTTTTGGTGTCATACAATAAAATGATCTAAAAAATAGACGGATAGCATGGATGAAACATATACATCATGGGCCCACATAGCACCGTACTTCATCCATGCTGTTCATTTATTTTTCAAGATCATTTTACGGTATGAGACTGAAAATGAGGAATACTTTAGTCTCAACCGACAACATTACAGGAAATAGTGTATATTGAATGTAGATCGTTAAAAACTTTCTGAGGGCAATAAAAGTTTTGGATCTAGCTGATCTCTGTTTTTTTCCCTTCAGAGTCTTTAGAATCTAATCAACAGATTGGATGTCAATAAAAAGTACAGTAAGCTTTAGGAGGATTTAAATGGTGGATATCCGGTCACTATTGTTTTCATGTGGTGTGGTCTACATGAGATTTATATCCCTCTCATTTTTGGGTTAAAGCCCTAAAATGATATGTAAAAATGGATGAACGGAACAAATGAAACACATACATCATGGTGGGCCCACATACCACCGACCATCAGCAGCGTGGCTGGTGGCATGGGTAGCGAATCCGTTCCCCGACAGACCGCCATAGTAGGTGGCTAGGTGCTGACGCTGTCCGTGGATCTCTCGACGTGGACGCTGACTGTCGGTGGATCTCCGGACGCGGATTGACCGCGTCACCGATCATCACAGACGTGGCTACGGGACCGTGTTCTACGAGACCTACTATAATACGTATAATACGTGTGTTTCATCCCTACCATTCTTTTTTTTTTTTTTTCGCACCATTTTATGGTATGAACCCAAAAATAAAATAGTAGTAATTGAATGCCCACCTTTAAAAACTTCCTCAGACCCACTAATGTATATTTACCATCCAAAGCTTCATCTAAAACGGTATCTCCCAAGAAGGTTTTTAGGGATTTTTATCCTAAAAATCCTGCTGATTTTTTTTTCAAAAATTCTTTTAGTTTTTTAATTTATAAAAGCATGCGTCGAGCCGACTAACGAAATTAAAAAGGACTAATATTTATCTTTAATAACAGAGAGATAAGTGCGCGCGCGGCTTAGGTGGATCCGAGAATCTACCGAGGTCGGCGGGATATCTGACAGTGGGGCACACCTGATGTATGTTCCTTACATCCACACTATCTAACCGTTTTGACTGCTCATTTTAGTGCATGGTCCCAAAAATTAAGTAGATCAAGTCTTAGTTGGACCATATGACTAACGATTAAAAACTTCATGTTGTCCACAAAAGTTTTGGATCTACTTAATTTTTTGGATCATGCCTTAAAATCATGAGCTGTCAAAATTATGGCTGCTCAGGAGTCAAGCTAGCTCGAAAAGCTCGCTCGACTCGACTCGAGTCAACTCGGATTGACTCGGCTTGAATGGCCGATTCAAGCCAAGCCAAGCTAATTATTTGAAGCTCGAGTTGAGTTCAAGCCAAGTTTGATCAGAGGGCATTTCAACTCGACTCGACTCGAACTCGACTCGACTCGACTCGAAGCTCGAACTCGAGCTCGACTCGACTCGATTAATAAATATATTAAATATTATATTATATATATATATATATATATATATATTATTATATTATATTAATATAAGTTTTAAGTTTAAACTTAAAAATAAAAAATAAAAAACAAATCCTAGAGTCTCTACCCGACCACGCGCACCCCCTTCCCTTACCCTTTCTTCCTTTTCTCTGCCCACTGCCAGCCGCACGCCTGCCCCAACCACCACCCCCTTCCCTTTCCCTTTCTGTTCTTTCATCAATGGAGGAGGATCAAGAACAGAATCCATTACTCTCTCACCCAACAAGCTCGAGCTCGACTCGAGGTAAACTCGACTCGACTCGAACCACTAGCTCGACTCAAACTTGACTCGATAACTTTAGCAAACAAGCCAAGCTTCAATGTTAAGCTCGAGGCCAAGCTCGAGCTCGAGCTCGAAGTCGAGTACATCATAGACAAGCCAAGCCAAGCCAAGCTTGGCCCACCTCGACTCGACTCGGCTCGGCTCGATGCCCACCTCTAGTCAAAATGGTTGGACGGTGTGGATGTAAGGAACATACACCAGGGTGGGCCCCACAGTCAATAATTCCATCCACCGAAGCGGTTACCTGCAAGAGGATCAAAGATTTTCTCATATTGAAAGACCATATGAGAAAGTGGGATGGAAATGCTCTTTTGCAATAAATGTACTTGTCTGCTGATTGTCTTTTAATACCGTGCGAGTGAGCTATTCACTTTGGTGTTTGGATAATGGAGGATGTGGGGCTTAAATACATATTTTGATTCATATAGTGTTTGGTTGTACAGGGAAAATAATCAGCAATCTCAAAAATCGTGTTTGAACACTATAATAAGAACTAAGGTGGGGCCCACCTTGATGTTTGTGAGTAATCCACCCCGTCCATCCATTTTGTGAGATCATTTTAGGACATGAAACCAAAAGTCAAGCAGATCCAAAACTCAAGTGGGCCATACGAGAGGAAAGAGTGGGAAAAGAATTTCTTACCGTTGAAACCTTCCCAAGCTCCACCTTGATGTTTATATGTCATCCCAACCGTTTATAAGTTCATTCTTGCTAGGATGAATTGACAACATAGAAAACTTTATCGTAATACAAAACTTTTGTGGGCATATGAATGTTTCAATGGTGGTCACTCAATCCTCACTGCTTTCTCTTGTGTGGCCCACTTGAGTTTTAAATCTACCTCATTTTTGGTCGCTTACCCTAAAATGATCTTATAAAACATATGGATGTAGTGGATTCCTCACAAATATCAAGATGGGCCACACCTCCCTTCCTGACGTAAGAACTTCTTAGCTCATGCTTTTAAGAGGAAATCCCGTAGATTTTACAAATCCTGGTTGAATTGGGGAAAGCCATCCCTACCCCTCCCTACCCCATGCACAAGATCCAATGTTGGAAACCTATAGGGAACCAAACAGGGATGATTTTTCAAACCAAGGGATCGAAAGTCCCACCTTCTCACTATAGTTTTTAAACACGATTTTCGATATTGTTAGTTGTTTTTCATGTACAACCAAACACTACATGAATTAAAACATGTATTTAAGTCCTATGTCACTTTGGTTATCCATGTACAACCAAAGTGAATAACTCACTCTCATGGCATTAAGGGCCCGTTTGGCCAGGTGGATTGGAAGGGATTGAATGGTATTAGGGTGGATGGCATAGATTTCAAGGTAATGATGGTGTTGTCAGTGGATTGTCTTAAGATCGTGGGATTGCTATATCCCGGAATTGCTTCATCGAATCTATTTGGCAAGCCCGGCCAATCCCAGGGTTAAACCTTCCCATCCCTTCCAATCCCTCAAACCAAACACGTCCAGGAAAATTTGAACGGATTAGGGTGGATTGGATGGGATTTAAAGGTAATGATGGTGTTGTTAGTGGATTGTCTTAAGATCCCTGGAATTGCTATATTCCGGGATCTATCACCCAGTCTGTTTGGCATGCCCGGCCAATCCCGGGATTTAACTTCCAATACCAGCCAATCCCTTCCAATCCTCCCGGCCAAACGGGCCCTAAGAGACAATCCACCGGCAAGTACATTTATTACAAAAAAAAAAAAAAAAAAAAAAAAGTAATTCGATCCCACTTAATACCATTTAATTCCATGCGCTAAACACCTCTTTATGTTTGTGAGAAATTCACCTTTTTCATCCCTTTACAAGCTCATTTTAAGACGTGACTAAAAATGAGGCGGAACCAAAACTCAAGTCGGCCACATTAGACTAATCAGGAGATTCAATGACTATCGTTGAAACATTCATTCGGCCATGAAAGTTTTGTATCAGCCTGTGCCTTTTGTGCTTTCACTTCATCAAGTGGAAGTGACCTTATAAAGGGTTTGGTTGGCATATAAATATGAAAGTGGAGCCCAAAAAGGTTTCAAGGGTGAGGAGCATTTCTTTTTCCAAATGTTCCTCTTATGTAGCCCGATTGAGTTTTGGATCAACCTCGATTTTGGCCGGACATCCTAAAATAATCTTGTAAAACGGATGATCGGAGTGGATTTCTTACTAACATATGGTGGGCCCATCTACCATTTCAGCGCAAGAGGTTCCTACCAAAGGCTTTCCCAGGCAATCCCCAACCATACGTTGAGGGGGATTTTGTCCAAGACGAACTCGGTTCAGTTAGGAGCTTTACTGGGCCCACCTTGATGTATGTGTTTTATCAACACTGTCCATACATGTTAATAGATTATTTTAGTGTATGATCCAAAAAATCAGGCATATCCAAGTTTTTAGTGGATTGAACACCCACCGTTAAAATTTTATGGGTACGATAGAATATTTAAATTAAACTAATATTTTGTTTTCCCTTCATCCAAGTTAGAATGACCCAATCAACAGATTCGACGGCAAATAAATATCGTGGTGGGACACGAATTTCTAGGTGGGGCCCACTACGATGTTTGTGAGAAATCCAACCCATCCATCCGGTTTTCGATCTCATTCTAGGACAATAGACCAAAAATAAGGTGGATCCAAAACTCAAATGGGCCACACGAGAGGAAACGGTGTGGATTTAGTGACCACCGTTGAAATATTTATATGGCTACAAAAGTTTTATATCGATCTAAGTGTCAAGTGTTTTCACTTCATCCCAGTAAAAATGACCTTATAAACAGTTTGGATGGCATATAAACATCCAGCGGAGCCTAGTAAAGTTTCAAGGGTAGGAATTCCTTTCCCCACTGTTTCATCTTGTATGTTCCAGTTAAGTTTTGAAGCCTCTTAATTTTTTTTAGTTGCACGTCCAAAAATGAGCTTAAAAAATGGAAGGACAGGTCGAATTTCTTATAAACATCACGGTAGACCCCACCTTGCATCCCAGAGCGCTGGAACTTCCTGCCAAAGTCTGAGAAAATCGAAGAAAATCCGCTTCCGTAGGCCGTAAGAAAGTTTAAACGATGGGGGGTCATTATCATCATTGTTTATTGTGTTGTGGTACGATTGAGCTTTGTAAAATAATCTAGAAAAAACAGGGTGAATAAAAGATATACATTATGGTGGGTCCCACAGGTCCTTCTGTCTTTTTACTCTTTCAAGTCGTTGTCCGGCAGGGCCAAGCCAAAGATGATCTCAGCCATACATTATCAGGATTTAACTTTAACACGACTCAGATAAGGCCTTTCCACGTGTCGAAAGATAGCACTAGAATATAAAATGTGAACCGTTTGGCAAGTTTTATGATTATCATGATTGGGTGAGTGATGCACTGGAGAGAGTTACAAGGATTGTATATGCATTAGTGTATCTACACCATGTGAGTACACATTCATTGATCCAGCTGTTAGATGTGCTATAGTTCGCAGAACAATATTAGGGCCCGCATGCTATTTGAATTAGATTTTTTTTTGTAAAACATATACAAGGTGGGACTAAATTGATTGACGGATTAGATCTACTGTAGTATGTGTAGTATGTAATACTCATAACTTTGTTTTATCATTGGTGTTATGAAAGCAACCGGGAATTGGTCATTCTATCTTCGTTACTAGGTTTTTGGATACATGTAATTTTTTTAGTTGTAAACATATTACACCTAAAAAGAATTTTAGGTGACATCAGTAATTTGTTTATAGGTAAATAGATTATGTGTTTGGCTAATCTATAAAGTGTTTACAATAAATAAAATAAGTATTCATACTATATAATTGGGTGATGAACCTTCCAAAATCTACAAATCACATAAGAATGACTTGATTTTTTTGAAGGCCCTAAGAAAGCATTAAAGCATGCACACACTAAACGGATCACGGTGGCCCCAAATGCAATATAGAAATTTTTAATGTTGGGTGTCCCATCCTCCCCTCATGTGGTTCATTTGTTAATGGATGAGTTGTTTTTTTAGGGCAACCAAAGAGTATCAAGGGAAGTACATGATGGATAGATTGGGTGTACCATACACATTAGAGTAGGCCCTACATATCATGAGTGTATATTAACCATTGTATTCTAAGATGTATAATGCATTTTAACAGTAAAGGTTTTACATGTAGTCGGGTTTCAGATTACAGCTAAAAATATAAAGCTATAATCTATTTACCACCTATAAAGCCTTTATAGGCAAATACATGCATCCAAACAATTCATTCAATGCATAAGCTCAAAATTGAGGCAAATCTACATCTCATGTGGACTGCACCATAGGAAATAGTGGTGATTAAACGGCCACCATTAAAAACTTCTTAGGGCCCCTTATAATATTTATTTTCCATCCAACTTGTTGATTAGGCGACACAGACCTTGACGAAGGGAAAACACAAATATCTTCTTGATCCAGAACTTTTGCGGCCCCAAGAAGATTTTAATGGTGGGAATGCAATCACCACAATTTTTCTTGTAGTGTCCTCTTTAGATTTTGATCTACCTCATTTTTTGGGCTCATGCCCTAAAACGTTAGGAAAAAATGGATGGATGGCATGGATAAAACACATACATCATGGTGGGGTCCACAGAGCACTGACCAATAGTGACTTGCTATTGGCTGCATTAGTATGCAATCTGCGTCCCCAGGTGTTCACGTCTACTGTAGGCAGGCTCGGCAGAAGTTATGTAGAGTCGAGCCAAGCACCATATACCAAGATGGGGACAACCAATGAGAATTGGCCGTTTCCACGCCATTATTAAGCTCAACATGCACCCAGCCTCACCTTGCAGATTTTTTTTCTCACCTTGCAATATGCCAGGCATGTAGGAAGCCAAATCTATGCAAGTGGTGGGTGTTGTCTATGTTGGGATTTGTGCTGCAGAATCACACAGATATGGATCTAGGGTGGCAATCCAATGGCACCAAGCAAATACAAGAGAACACACAGATTTAACGTGGAAAACCCTTTTGGAAAAAAACCATGGCACAAAGCGACAGAATTTCACTATGAAAATAGAAATTACAAAGAGAAAGGACTTACCCGATTCGAACAACCTCGAATCTCACCCTTGCTACACCCTTTAGAAGCCCTGAAACCCTTTTATGAACCCTTGGAACCCCTTTAAAAAGCCTTAACATACCTTAAAATGGTCCTAGGGACTCCTATTTATAGATAAGGAACTCCCATTTACGCACCTCCCTAGAAACCGTTTCAAATTTACACAGTCCGTGCAGCATCTGCGTAACCCTCGACTAGTCGAAGGGCATCTTCGACTAGTCGAGCCTATCCCTCGATTGGTCGAAGGACCCGAAAATCTCAAATACATCATCGTCGGACTTCGAGTCGAGCGGGCATCGACTGGTCGAAGGAATCCTCGAGTAGTCGAGCCAACCCCTCGACTGGTCGAGCAACGCGGTGAAAATTAGATTTAAGACATCTCTTTTACAACAATCTCCACCATATCTTCAATCTTTAATCATGTAGCTTCTTGACCTCTTCTTTTATCTCTGTATCACATCATAGCTTCCCGTGCACACTCTGTCCTTTTTTTTCATCATCACCAAGCCCAGAGAAGTTGCACAGAACTTGAACTTCTTTACAGGAATGACCTTGGTGATCATGTCTGTCGGATCTAAATCCACATGCCCAACAACCTTTGTTCCTGTCTTTCCAAAAGTAAAGACGTAGTCTTCTTACCATGTCACCGCTACCCAATATTGTTTGCCAGGGTATTTGCTCACAACACTGATAGCCTATGAAGTTACCAGTCTGTATTTCTAATACAGACCATGGCATGCACTGCCAACCACATTCTAATAAGGCTCATGAGATATATCATGTTTTTCCTCATCTGTTTTGGAACATGTCCTGAGAAAAACTTGAGGAGAGACGTGTAAAGAATGCTCTCCTGCTTTGCCTGGTCCATCATATACTTGATCAATACCTATTCAAGGTATTCTGCCTGATATAATCAAAGTTTACTCCTCTTTCAGTCTTAATGTCGAAAACTATCTTTGCAGCCCCCGATCATTCATCTTGAATGTCCCACTTAACCGAGTCTTTAGTACGTTGATTTCAGACATGTCGTGATTGGCGATCTACATATCATCAACATACAATACCTAACTCGCCATGAAAGAATCAGATTTTATACCACTGCCTAGGCAAAAGGTCGTACCACGACCTCCTACAAACTCTTTTTCTCAACCCCTTTAACTTCGAACCACTCTGGTTGTTTCATGTAGATCTGTTCTTCCAATTTCTCTTACAGAAATGCAGACTCCACATACATCCTTTACAGCTCAAGATCGCATTGGTCAACCAGCGCCAATCACGAATATAATAGACACATGTTACACCGTCGGCGCGAATATCTCTAAGAAGCCGATCCCTTCTCTGTGAGCATAACCCTTTCCTACCAACCTCGCTCTGTATCTGTGTTGTATCCTCCTAAAGGTCCACCTGCATCCAATTGCTTCCCGGCCCACTAGAAGCTCCACCAACTCCCCATGTGTCAATCTGGTACGAGTCCATCATGTCACCCATAGTCACCTTCCACTTCTTGGCACTAGGCTCACCTAAAGTCATCTGAATAGAAGATGGATCCCCTGCGATATTGCAGTCGTTCATGTACCTCGCCGATATCCTGCGATTATGCTGTGTGATTCTTCTCACAGGTGGCTGCTCCACCTACTCTGTATCCTTATCCGCACGTCTCAGCCTTCTTACCCTGCCCGTTCATGTGGCTATGCCCAGCATGCCATACACATGCAGATGTGAAATTCGCTACAGCACTGCAGCTCCACCTTTTGAAGTGCTCCCAATTAACCTGTAAACATTATCGAGTCGTTGCACTTTCATGATTAAACATGCCCCCTTAGATACTTTAAGGACACCATCAATACTTGTGAACCTGCACCCTATAGTCTCGAGTGTACCGAGAGAAATTAGACTCTTTTTCATGTCAGGAACTTGCCTCACCCTAGTCAGGGTACGCTCTGTCCAATCAAACATCTTGATACGCATCGTACCAACAGCCACAACATTACAGGCACTATCATTACCCATAAACACCTGTCCACCATCGCACTCCCTGTAGCTGACGAACCAACTCCGATGAGGAATCGTGTGAAAAGATGCCCCTGTGCACCATCTTCGCCTTACTCGATTAAGGAACTGATCATCTTAATTTTTCATAACTCAAAATTATTTTTCCCTGAGTTGTAACATCCCGGATTTTCACTGTTTCGGATTTCCAAAAATCTTTGATTTTTTTTTTTTTTTTAATTAACTTATACTATCACGTACTGACCATTAGCACTCAATGTTAGCTTATACACGAGTTAATTAATCCAAGATTAGCAAAATTTAATAGACCAGACAGGCCGTGATAAGGCCTGGTGCAGGCCGCCAAGCCAGATGGCCCGTTTACACTTAACAACAGCCCGTGTGGGCCACCCAACGACCGAGAAGGGTCAGAAAAATCTAAAACTTTAGAAAATCATAGATCTCACTGGGCTTGTGGTCCATCGCGGACTGCGGACCCAGTGGACACCCAGAAGTACCATCTGGCGCTTGCCCAATGCACCCCACCAATGCCAGATTAAAATCTGGCACTGACAAAAGAAACTGAGACTCTGGGCCTTCCAGCCGTCGGATTTATTCCAAATTTACGATGATGGTTTAATGTATTTTTCAACGCCTGCCCACCAAATCTGGGCCTCGATCGTGGCACGATGACCGTTGATCGTAAATCGGACCCGTGCGATCAAACCCCATATCCGATCGCTCCCAAATTTTGCATGGCCCTTCATCGGGCCATGGATCACCTACCCTATAAATTTTATGGCCAGAGGGCCACCAGAAATGCCCCATCAATCAGAATGGCCCCAAAATGGCCACTTAAAGGTCGGAAATGCTTACTCAGATCATAAATTCGTTCATCCGTTCGCCCTAAAATTTTGCATGGACCCTAGTCAAGCCATAAGACACCTACCCACCGAAAATGGCGGCTTAGGGGGCGTCAGGCCCACCCCAACTTCAATAGGGAGCCCTATAAGGCTAGTTTGGGAAATTATGGGAACTTAAGTGATTTGTGTCGTCCACTCTTACGCCAAGTTGAGGATTTCGGACCGTCGGTTTACGACCAAACTTTACCTGTGGATTAAGGATATTTCTCCGCTCACATCCGTATAGCCGCGGCCCCGATCGACCATCGGTGACCGTTGAACAGACTTCTCATCATATCTGTCGATCGGCGCGTCGAAATGGCGGGCCGATTGTGTCCATACGTAGATCATCATTAGGACTAACTATCCTACGGTGTATATCGACTAGTACACCCCATAGGCTAGAAAAACCCTCCCATAGGGTTAGTATAGTAAAGACCCAACACTTGGGGCCAATTGCACCAAAACTGGCACTATATAAAGGGTTTCATTTGGGCACCCCTCTCCCCATACGATTTTGCCCTAAGAGAAAAGGGGGAAAGAGAGAGAAAAGGGAGAAGAGAAAGAGGAGAAAGGAGAAGAAAGAGTGAAGGTGAGAACAAGGTGGACTCTCAATCAAGGTGGGGCCCAAGAGGATCAAACCCACAACCTCCTACACCTTCTCCAAGAAGAAACCGTGCACCACAACCACCAAAATCGTTCCATTGATCGCCTAGGTACATCCATCACCCATTTTTCTTGAAACCCTTGTGTTGAGAAGGGATTGTCATAGATTTCTAACATGAAATTGCTTACTTTAGGGATTCCGACCAACCGGCTCCCAAATCGACGTTCCTAGGTCGTTTTCGAGTCTCCAACGAATCACAAGGTGCGGACTATTGTTCTTAGGTGGCCTAGCACCAATTTTAGTAAGAGCTTAATGATTTTGATTGCTTGGATATTATGATTTGATAATATAGAGAAATACCTAGGAATGTATGTTGTTGAAACCATATGGATTTGCATGCTTAGCCTCCACGATGTTGTTCTTGCTTCTCACATGTTTATGTGTATGGATGAACTTTGTTTATGCCTTATTGTTTTCCCCATATATTGTTACCTCATAGTATGTATGCTTTCATTACTCTTGTGCATATGATGGCTTGAGATGGAGGAAGTGCGTAACTTCCTCACCCACACACACACACATCACATACACTTGTTTCATGATATTATTAACCATGCTTGCTATGAGAATCTGAATAATATGTTGAGAGGTATGAGAGCATGATGTGGTTTGTACTAGATTATACATTGGTAGTCGGCATGCTATGAATCACCCTCCATACCCTTGGGTTGGTCAGGAATCATGAGGAGAGACGGTAGTCCCATTGGTAGGACTACGTTATGGCTAGACCCGTGGGTTTGGGCGGGTGTGTTCGGGTGGCTGTAGTTCGACTACATGGGTCCCTTGTGCCCGATGTCACTTGTCTCACGCTCGCTTGATCCGTGCGGTCTAGCCTACTTGCTGACCAACCCTGTTTGTTAACCCTGTTGCTCACATATGTATGGAACCTGAACCACCCTACAACCGTTGTAACCCATCAAAAATCCACTCGAAACTGGTCCACAGCCTCGTGAGCCGGGCATGGTGGAATGGGACACTATGTCCGAGCTGTCGGCCTACGCTGGGGTACCACGCCTCCCCGTGGTGACCGCGAGCGATCCCTTCCTTTCGGCACTCCTCATGTGCTTGGTGTTGGGGATGAGGAACCCGACGGGATCACGGACCGCGAGGTCTCGGCCTCACGCGTTGATGGGGTCTTGGCCTCGCAACCAGCTTAGGGCATTGATACGTAGGGTGAATCAGAATCCCCAACCTGCTGGATGAATGGACTTAACTAATAACTCGGCTAACACGATCGCATTGCACGCATTAGTTAGGGTGGCGACTCGGAAGTCGAGGTCGCTCTGAGGGAGTGTTGTCATAGGCGATCGTTAGATGGAGTCGCTTGAGGGAGTGTTGTGGCGAGGGCATGCATCATATCATCCCGCATGCATGCATTTTAAATAAGAGTTATTAGGTGTTGATGATTGTCTGCTTTTCATTAAATTCATATTACAATTGATGCCTGTTGTAACTTGAGACCAATAGTTCACACTGAGTTGATCACTCACTCCCACTCTGGGACGGTGTTTTAAAACACCAACCAGACCCATTCATAGATGCAGGTAACTCAGGGCATGAAGAGCCTGACGAGGCAAGCTTGGACGAGGAGGACGGGCTCTCCTACTTGCAGCTGATGGGCGGCTCTCCATCAGCTTGATCGGGCTGGATTTGGATTTGCTGAGCCCGCTTTATTCTTTTTGGACATAGCCTTCTTTTGTAGTTCTGTTGGGTAACGCCTTGGGCGACCCTTTATTATTTTTGGACCTGTATATATGTGAGTTATCCTTTATTTCAGTAGACTGGTGTGATTGTGCTTCGTGCCTTAGGTAATTCCAAATTGCGCAGTTAAATTTGATTAATCATAAAAAACCATAAATGCATGATAAGTGACACTTGGGAACTCGGGAGTCGAGTCTATACACGACCCCCGATTTTCCGGGGCGTTACATGAGTACTTCTCAATATCATACCTAGTGCTTACCATTATTGTTTATCTCTCAGATTCAAATTTGTGCCCCAATGATTGCTCTGATACCACTTGTTGGGATTTGTGCTGTGGAATCACACAGATATGGATATAGGATAGCAATCTAATAGCACCAAGCAAACACAAAAGAACACACAGATTTAACATGGAAAACCCTTTCAGAAAAAAACCACAGCACAAAGCGACAGATTTCCACTATGAAAATAGAAATTACAAAGAGAAAGGACTTACCCGATTCGAACAACCTCGAATCTCACCCTTGCTACACCCTTTAGAAACTCTAAGACCCTTTTAGGAACCCTTGGAACCCCTTTAGAAAACCTTAGCATACCTTAGAATGGCCCTAGGGACTCTTATTTATAGATGGGGAACTCCCACTTACGCACCTCCTTAGAAACCGTCTCAAATTTACGCAGTCCGCGCAGCATTTGCGTAACCCTCGACTAGTCGAAAGAGGGCTTCGACTGGTCGAAGGGCACCTTCGACTAGTCGAGCCTGTCCCTCGACTAGTTAAAGGACCCAGAAATCTCAAATACATCATCGCTGGACTTTGAGTCGAGCGGGCTTCGACTGGTCGAAGGGATCCTCGACTAGTCGAGCCAGCCCCTCAATTGGTCAAGCAACGTGGTGAAAATCAAATTTAAGACATCTGTTTTACAATAGTCTAGATTTCTTTAATCTGTATATGAAACAGGGGTCTCAATCGATCGATTGGACTATTCGACCAATCGAGTGAGCCCTAGATTATACAAATTGGTCTCTTGACCGTTTTGGACAAGTTTGATTGATCGAAAATATTTGAAAAATACTTGTAAATTCTCTTGACACTTTTAAGCGTATTTGAGCAATCAAATATGTAGTTGTTAATTGATCAAGGATTGTTCGATTGATGTCAGTCGATAGACGACACATATAGTTTTGTGTTATTGCGCAAATTGCTTCTTATTTCAGGTGTAACACTATAAATATGAGTATAATACAGAATTATGATATGATTAATAGGGCTTAAACATTTCTAAGAGGGTTTCGAATGGAGACTAAGGTTTTCTAAAAGATTTCACATCTGTAAGTAATTTTATCTCTTGTAATTTGTTATTTACATTAGATTTTGTAGTCATTTTGTGCCACGGTTTTTCCGTGTGAGGGTTTTCCATGAAAAATTCTATGTTCCATAACTTGCTTTGTTACATTTATCTTTCACGTGTTTGATTCAAATATGGAGTTAACATGCTTTGTTACATTTATCTTTCGCACATTTGATTTCAATACAGAGTTTGCTTCGGCATTCCCCAACACTAGGCCCCATCATGCAAAGCACCTGCTGCAAAAATTCCTTCCCGTCCATCTAATTCGATGTGCTCGTGAGACTGCCCCCCTTTAGGAGGGACTCACTCGAGCTTGAAAAGCATTCACCATCCATTGATTTTAACTATGGCCTACCTCAGGTGATCTTGAGAATGGGGTGCATGATTTACATGGATTGGATCATTTGGATGTCCCACAAAACCGTTACATCAATGGAAAATATGGGACTTGCATGCTAAGCATACAGCTGGTTGTAGCTGAACCATATTTAAAATGAAATTACAGTATATTAAGTTAAAAAACTGATGGTTAAATTGCAGTTTTTATGTGAAGGAGGAGCTACTAGTGTTTGGCCGATGCTGCTTTGTCTAACAAACGTGGGCATCGGTTCTATTCTCAGTGTTGATGGTTTGGCCCTTGTATTGGTTTAAGCTGGTCTTTGAGTGCATCTTGGGCTGGTATTTGTTGGAGTTGTAGGAGGTGTGGCTGGCTGGCATGCAAGAATGTATGTGTGGATTGTTGTTTGCAGGGCTTGCTTGGCTGAGGGTGTAGCAGTGAATATTCCGTGGATCCCTGCATTCAGACGAGTGCGAGGCTGCAATGCTAGCTTTCTTCATTATGGTTCTGTTTACTTTGATTTTAAGCAGCCTGATTTTCATTTTTATAAGGTTTTGTTGAGACTTCTAGTCTTGATTTTAAGTTTTTTTTTTTTTTTTTTAAGGTTTTGTTGAGACTTCTAGTCTTGATTTTCAGTTTTTTAAGGTTCTGTTGAGATTTCTAGTCTATGTTTGGAGGGTGTTTTTCTCCGGCCTTTTGTAATGCCTCTGCTGCTTCCTTCTTATATGATTTGCCAATGGTTCTGTGGAGCCCATCCAAAGGTTTGTATATCCTTTTATATTCTATCAACATAATTATAGGCAGTCTTCCCACCTATCCAGGGAAGAAAAAAAAAATAAAAAAATTTATAGTTTTTACATTAAGCATAAGGATCCCAATTTTAAAAAGCAAAAAATAATGATACAAATCATCCAACAACCATTGATTGGAATGCACGTTAACGGGAGAGAGGACATTATTCAATGGCGGATTCGGTCTTCACCTTCCACCCTTTGACTTTATTCCACGAAAAGCGTTTGGCATGAAGTTGCTGCGCTGGGATGCTAGGTGGGGCCACCGTGATGTTTGTGAGAAACCCACACCGTCCATCCGTTTAAGACATGCAACCAAAAATGAACTCGATCCAAAACTCAAGCGGCTGCACGACAGGTAAAACGAAATCGGATTGCCGTGCTGAGTTACTCAGTACGCTCTTATCCTACCGAGTAAATTCAGTTGGGCCCACCGTAAATGTATGTGGTTCATCTGCTCCGTTCATCCGTTTTTTCAGCTCATTTAAGGGGTTGAGTACAAAATTTAATCATAGCCAAAGCTCAAGTGGATCATAAGTGGGAATAATGATTTCCACCGTTGAAACATTTTTAGGCCCCACAGTGATGTTTACTTGTCATCCAACCTGTTCAAAAGATCATACGGATATGAATGAAAGTAACACACAAATATAAGCTTGATCCAAAATTTCTGTGGCCCCCAAGAATTTTTCAACAGTAGACATTCAATAAACACTGTTTCCTGTGGTGTGGTCCATTTAAGCTTTGGATATGTTTCATTTTTGGGCTCAAGTACTAAAATTATCTGGTAAAATAGATGAACGGAGAGGATAAATTACATAAATCATGGTGAACCTCAGAGAGTTTCTGTAGGCCTCCGCACGCAATCCGCTTACAGGTAAAACCGGAGAAAGAGTTTCCCATAAGGAAGCGGATTGGGTGGTGTTGACGTCGCTACTGAGTATGTGTTATATCCCAACCGTCGGTACATTTGGCGAGCTCGTTGTAAGGCCTGAGCCAAAAAAGTAAGATAGATCAAAAAGATTTAAGTAAACCACGCTGTAAAAAGAAGTCGGGGATTGAACATCTACCACTGAAACCCTTTAAGAGTCGCACTGAAGTTTTGGATCAATATTATATTTTCTTCTCTTCATCAAGTCTGAATGACGTTACGAACAAAGTGGATGGAAAATAAACGCTATGGTGGGCCCTACGAATATTTTAACGATGAGAATCATTCTCCCAACTGCTATTTGTGGTGTGATCCACTTGAGCTTTAGATGACTCATTTTTGGGCTCATGCTCTGAAATGATCTAGCCAAATGGATGAAATTATTGAAAGCATATTGGATGGTGTACATACCAGCCACCACCTACCTCGAAGAGCCTCGAATGCATGAACGGTTGAAAGAAGATCAAAGTTATATGGACCCCACAATGATGTATTTATTATATCCACACCATCCATCCATATGTAGGGGTGTACACGAACCGAACTAGCTTGGTTAGCTCGCTCGACTCGAAAAAGTTGGATTCGACTCAGTTTGAAGCTGAGTTCGAGCCGGGTCGAACTGATTTTTTGAGCTCGAATATGAGTTCGAGCTGGCCCCAGCTCGACTCGACTCGAATCAAACCTAGCTCGAATCGAACTAGTTCGGTGACTCGGTTACTTTATATGGACCCCACAATGATGTATTTATTATATCAACACCATCCATCCATATGTAGGGTGTACACGAAACGAGCTAGCTCGGTTAGCTCGCTCGACTCAACTCAAAAAAGCTCGATTCGACTCGGTTCGAAGCTAAGTTCGAGCAAGGTCGATCTGATTGTTTGAGCTCGAAAATGAGCAAGCCAAGTGTTTGATGAAATGACTCAAAGAACTTTGGCTGGTGACAAGGAAGGTATGTATATGAAACCAACACCCTTCTTTTCTTGATTTTTATGTTGCTTAGAAGGTGTTTGATAAAATACTTGTAAAACCACTTTTGCTGTCTCAAATACAGTGAGATTTTGAAGGTGCAGTCAAGGTGTTTGTGAAAATGCTACAATGGCAAACTCAGTTCGATCTCAGCTCAAACTGAGCTGGCCAGTCAGGCTCGTGACCTCGTATTTGAAATTCTAATTGTGCTCAACTGCTATTTTACATTAATGCGACTTATATACTAACCAAATATATATGTATTCGGGGCAAACCAGCAATGGAACAAGGGGACATTGCGGATGTCGATCCCCATACATTGTAGCGTACACCAGGAGCCCACTGTGCTCAGAATGTGGAGGCAAAGGTTTGTACTGCCCTTGCCATATTCGTTGGGGAAGTGTCATCATTTGTGACACCTAAGATTTCTCACAAGGTAGCGGGAGCTGATAATCTGAGGCCGTATGCGACAAACAACTTTCTAGATGGATTCTCATCTCATTCGAAAAACCTCACACGGAGCATGGACACATCTTTCCCACATGTGGCAGAATTTATGGACCCGTCGAGAAGCATGCGCCCTGAAGAGTACACCATTCTTAAAGAGGCTTATGATTCAGATGTTATAAATGATTGCCATATTTATGGGATCCATAATGGGTTGTTGATGAAGTAAGAATGTGGCAAAATGTTTCACGGACTATATTTTTGTATTGTATATGTTTACTGATACATATTTTCTTACGCAGTGCATTAACCTCTACATGATTTTTATTTTTTTTTACATATCGTAGTCAAACATATCCAGACACATACCCTCAAGATTGCATGTTTGTGTACATGTGGTTCTACGTATTAATTAAAATAACACTTCAAAGTTATCATTTAAATTAAATTATAAAAGTCTAATTTATATTATTTTGATTCTTACCTGACAGTTATTTTTGGAGAAACATGTAAATAGCGTATGAAAATATGTTGTGGGCGGCAATGAAGATAGAGAGAAGATGATGATGAATGTCATCAACACACATGTTTTGGCCCATGTTGTTGGATCTAAGTTGAAAAAGCCTATATGGCAGTACGATACGGTAAGTCTGTCATTGCATTTCTACCACCAATTGCTGTCGTAAGATGTGTTTGACAGGGAGATGTACTTATAACACTGCACGTGTTCTGTAGGTCTACTTCACTGTCAATGTGGGTGGAATGCACTGGTCTTTGATAGTCGTGTACTCAATGAAAAGACATGTTTGGTTGCACAATGGTATAGCCAACACTGGAATGGAAAGTTCAATAAGTTTGAGCCTGAATTCACGAAGGAGCTTAGATGACTATTTCATATCTGTAATGACGGGAGTTCATTTTGAGAAGTCAATTGGAATTTCGATATGGTGAAAAGGTCTCCCAAATAGACAAATGGGAATGATTGTGGGGTATATTCCGTCGACTCCTTGTGTAGCGGGCTAGAAGCACGGTTTAGCCCAGTAAGATTCCATTGTCTGAATGTGTACGCATTACGTCATCAATCCGTTATTTGCTTATTTATCACTTAATTAACTATATTAACTTATATGTTAATTGTAGGAAGAAATTCCCAAGTTCAGGCAGACATTATCTTTCGATTGTCTTCAACAACGATGTAGGAAGACAAAACAAATGGGCCCGCCCATTGTCAAGTCTGAGGAGGTTGAGTATACAATGAAGGAAGATAATGTACAGGTCATCATAAGTGGACCAGTACGCCCATCGTCAAGTAAGACAAAGCAACTCAAATCTTATATATAAATAAATAAATAAAACTCCGCATAAGCCAAAAGGGCGCAGAGATTCTATCGTAGAAAGAGAGCATAGGAATTTCGATTTTTTATTTTCAAGAGAAATATAATTAAATTTAAAAAATGTGTATATGGATGTGATTGTAATGGATATTGATTATGAATTAACGTATTCATCAGATTCAATGTTTTTTGCTTGTGAACTTTGAATTGAATGGATGTGGATGTGGATGTGAACGATAAATTAAATGAATGTGGATATGGATTTAGTTGTAGTTGTGAATAAAGAATTGGATGGATGTTGAGGTGGATGTGGAAGTGAATGTGCAACTGGGGGGGTTTGAAACACCCTAGGCACTGTGGAAGGCACGTGTTGGGGTTTGGATCCTCACTGGACACTGGAGAGTTTGGATCCCCACTGAGCATTGTGGAAGGCACCTGGGGGGGTTGGATCCCCCTTGGGCATCATGGCCTATTCTTCTACCGTTGGTAGGTGAGCACCATCTAACTCGATGGTGAAATGATGCAAGAGATTTTATTAGCCAGGCACCACCCACTTTAAAATGACATGTTGTGAGAGATTTAATTGATGGGGCCATATACTATATGAGAAGAGAGAGAGAGAGAGGGAGAGAGAGAGAGAGAGAGAGAGAGAGAGAGAGAGAGAGCAATTAACATGAGAGATTTGATTAGCATAATCCAAAAGCATGCTTTTGTAAATCTGAAAGCTAAGAGTAGTTTTGAAAAAATAGCAATTATTTTTATACAAAATCAGAAGTAGAAAAGTTCTGGATGCCAAACTTGACTAGGGATGTCAAAGGGCTGAGCGAGAATGGCATCAAATTCGGCGGATCTGGGCAAAAATCTAGCAGTTGAGCAAGAATGGCATCAAATTCAGCAGATCTGGGCAAAAATCTGGCAGTTGAGCGAGAATGGCATCAAATTCGGGGTGGATCGGAGCAAAAATCCAGCAGTTTAGCCACAGGGGATGATTGGAAGTTGGGAAAAGATAAGATCCCACCTTGTTATTTATTTGCCATCCAACCAATTCATCAGGTCAGCCCCACCAGATCAAACACAGAGACTTACCAGAAATTGGTAGCAACATTGACCATATATCAACAGATCATCAGGAACTAGAACATAGCGAAAAAAGAACGCTTAAACATAAATCAACCACTTGTCACATATAGACTCTCTGTCCATCTAATGCGGCTCAATGATCAAACACAATTCCTTATCTCCGAGTTGGAATAACCACAGGTAAATCGAATAACTCTCCTCCAAGCTGGTTCTCCTTCACAGTATTTGTCCACAAACAACAACAGAGGGAAAAGAAAGGGGAGTGAATGTCTTGAATCTTTTTCCTCTTTTTTTTTTTTTTTTGTTAAAGATCATGAAGATGTTTATCTATTTTGGGAATTACTCTGTTTTTTGAGGGAAATATAAAGTAGCTCTTTATTCCATTGTCATCCCAAACAACTTCCGGTGAATGGGTTTCTATGTCATCATCCCAAAAAATCATCACAACCTTCTTCTTTTGTGTGAAAGCGAGATTGTCCCAAATAACTATATACTCCAAAGTGGAGGATTTTCATGAGAAATCACTCTTGAGTTCGATCACACAAACAAACCATAAGAATAACAAAAAATGTCTTTAAACTTGAGAGAGAGAGAGAGAGAGAGAGAGAGAGAGAGACCCAAATGCATGCACCTTCAATCTAAGCATGAGAACCATAAATAAAATAAAAAGGAGAAGAATCCAGAAATTTTATTCAATTCAATGGTGCCTTGAAATTATTCATGAAAGGCCCTTTAATAGGTTCCTTAGACGTATAAAGAAGGTACTTGTTACAAAAATAGAAAAGTAATAAAAAGATGCCCAAGTGATACAAATGTATGTAAGAAGATTTAATTAATTAATTATTGCATAGCTAGCTGATGGATTTTGTTAGCTACCTTCCTAAATAGGAGCTTGGGCCTCCTTATTGATAGGCCAGCTGTGGAAACTAGGCTTGGGCTTAATAGGACTAGACCTGGCTCATAGATCTTGGGCCAAGTTCAGCCTCTTTTTTTTTTTTTGACACACACACACACACACTCACACCGTAGTGGTATTTCACCACCTATGGGTACTCGAACCCTTGACCAGGTGTTGAAACTCCTGAGAGTCTACCACCGGAGCAAGAGTCAGGACCCGGGCTAAGTTCAGCCTGCATCAAAGAGAGAGAGAAAGAGAGCGCTCCAAACAACTATAGCTGATTACACAAACAAAAACAAGAAGAATGAAAGAGAATAAAAAGGATAACTTAGAGACGGAGAGGAATCTGCCCCAACTATGCATTCTCAAGAAGAGCATTTCCACACTAAGAATGTGAGACGGCACCGAGTATGGCAACTTGGCAAGGCATGGGTTTGGTGAATCCTCATACCAAAATCCTAAGGAATCGGGTTGGTAACTGCTTTTAAGTATAATAATCATGTTAAAATACTTCATAAATAATACCACAAGTTGAATTTCTTACCTAGTTGGCCTGATTCATCATAAACTATAAATAACTAATGAGTCCAACTTCAAAGTCCAAGCAAGTATGTATTTCAAATGTCAGGAAAAGGAAAGGTGAATCCTTTATCCTTATCCTTGTCCAAGTATCTTGCACTCCTGTTTGTTCAAGGATCCGTCTATCATAGCTTTAATACAACAGGAAAATTAAGGCAACTTCAAGGAATATACAACCACAAAAAAAAAAAAAAAAAAAGCTGAAGACAATTATTTTGAGTTTTGGATACATGAGATTTTGGCACAAGGCCATCTAGAGTGCCGTCCAATCATATCAACAGTTTACATCTCTGAACCCTATGACCCACTTGTACAACTGAAACCTCATGGCACTCTCTTCAACAAGGCATCATCTAATACCTTGGGCTGTTATTCTGAAATTTTATTCTTTGATAAAAGAGAGATTCTACTGTCTATCCTTTTCTTTCTCGTAAGGAGATTTTGGATTCAGAAAACTGGAAATGAATTCAATTTCCTTGAACATGGAGTTTACCACTGTTTCTGCAATGCAGTAACAACGAAATTCGATTTCTAATTCTAAAGTTTTACTTAAAATTTGTGGATATCTATTTCTCTCAAAAAAAAAAAAAATGTTAGATGTCGATATCCAAGGTTATGAGATACAGCTCACAGAGTTTAACTGCTGACCTCTTAACATTTCCATGGAAAACTGCACCTTGAAAGCAAACAACATATATCTACTGTGGATCTGTAGTTCTCCGTTTGCTGAGAATTCCACATGGGTTTTCCATGTCCACATTTTAGATTCTCATATCCAAACAGTGCCAGGTCATTCTTTTTCTTCTCTAAGCTACTTTGGACAGGGGCAAGCTACTTCCTTACAAAGAAAAGAACTGAATCCAAATCTCCTTATTCTCATTGAATATTATTATCAATCAACCCCTCTCTAAGCCATACCCAATTCTTATCTTGATCCCTACTACAAGAATAACTCCAACACCAAGATTCCCATCATACAAAATTCCCCAATTATTCCACCCAAAAAAACAACACACAAGATTTCCCCAAGAGACCTCCCAACAAGGACCATTTGACGACAATACCAAGTGCCCTAGACAGTGGCACTTGTACAGCAGTGATGCATGAAAAAAGAAGCCTCCATGAAAATAAAAAATAAAACCCTCAATGAGAAATGCAATCACAACTGGAGAGAATAGTAACCCTAACACTCCTATTAAAGCTTTGAAGGATTATCAGATTTAAAAAAAAAAAATCATATCACCACAAGACCGGATTTGGTCAATAAACAAATGGCTGTATCCCCCTCCAAAACAGCCAGATATGGGGTGATATGACCCTGTTTCAGCGGCGAACAATACAGTAACACCGAAATCATTTCCAATCCCTGATCCTATTCTACCCGTAAATGTCAATGAGGCACATGTCAAGATCTAGGCCATTCATCTGGTGGGTCCCTTGCGCAACATATGCCACATCCCAAAAATCAGTCCAGTCCAGTCCAGTCATCACATGGGCCACCAATACATGAAATTATGGTTAATTTCAGCAAACCATCCACATTATTATACAGGTATAGCCCGCCTAATTAAAAATATTTGGTGCAATGCACATTCATGACAGTGGCCGACGTGATGCCCCACACGCACGGGCACGCCACATTCTACAACCTTCATGGCTATCCATAACAAAGGGGCTCCTGTAATATTTCTACCCCGGGAAGAATCAAAAGCACAAATCCGACCGCGCAAAACCAAATGAAGATAAAAGATCCATACACAAATTTTAATAAAAAATTACAAGAATATGCATTCATTAGACATTACAAGAACGTCAATAACATAAACAACAACAACGACGGCAATGAAGCCAACAACCACGGCGACAACTACGACAATAACCACAACGAAGACAACGAGATCTGTTTACGATTCTAACATTTCAATTAAGGATTACCCAATTACATCATTACAAAGGGATTAGAAATAAGGGGGATGGGGGATACCGATGGACGGGAGGAAGGCGGGCGGATGGACGGGTGAGATGGAAAATGGCAGAGATCAGACGGCGGAGAGCTTATCAGCAGGATCATCGTGGACGATGGGCTTGGTGAGCATGAGGGGGCGATCCTTGGCTTCTTCCTCGTCGTCGTCGTCGATGTCGGTGGTGCTGAGGTTGATGCAGGAGCAGCGCTCCAGTGATGCGAAGAAGGCCGATGCGACGCTGGACCCCACCCAGTTCGCCATGCGGTCCAGCTTCTCGCACGACAGGAAGCCGTTGTTCTCCATCACGATCACAGAAAAAGAGGGCGGTCCTGAAACCCTAGGAGAGAGAAAATGGCCAGGTGACAGAGAGACAGAGGACGGTTTTGAAACCCTAAGAGAGAGAGAGAGAGAGAGAGAGAGAGAGAGAGAGAGAGAGGGGACGGTGGAAAATGGAATTTGAGGCCGTGAAGCTTGGGTGATTTTAACGAAGAAAGGTAAAGTGGGAGGGAAGGCCGGATCGTATACGTCGCTTGTAGAATAAGCTTATCTCCAACGCCGTGTGTGGGACCCACTGGGATTCTTTCGTGAAATCCAATCCGTTTATCGTATATTAACCATAATTTTATAATTTTTTTATTAAAATTAATGCTATAAAATATCCAAATGGACGGTAATAAATGAAATCGTGCCTAAAACCTATAAATCGAGTGAGTGTGGTCCAATTGTGTTTTGGAATGGAATTGTTTTTTGAAACTTGTTAATCATAGTGTTTAACATCTTATTAATGTAATGGATTTTACTTAAAGAATATGATGGACCCCATACACAATCTAGAAGTTTTTAACGGTGGTTTCCATATTCCAACATTTAATTATGTTGTGACCCATCTATGTTTTCGATCAAAAATAATTTTTTCATGCATATATAAATTAAATGGTTTCACTTTTAGGATGGATTGGATGTGGTATATAAATCAAGGTAGGCCCGACATATCGCGTTGTATAATAATTTACTATATATTAGTTGTAGAGGATCCTGCTTCAGGGAAGAGGGAGCGGATTGCCTGTGACCCGGGCACAAAGATAATACCTGTACCCGGGGCTGTGTGGAGTCTACAGAGACGCACGTGACAAATCCACTCCGTTCATCTGTTTTTGAAGACTACAATAGAACAGGATTATAAAAATAAGTTATATCCATAACTCAGATGGGCCATACTAACGAAACAGTGGGAAAGAAACGTCCACCGTTTAAACCTGCTCCAGAGGCTGAACATGATGTTTATATTCCATCCAAACCGTTGATAGAGTTATTACCACTCCGATAAACTGTAGGAAAAAATTATCATACTGATATAAAACTTCTGTCATCCCCAGGCGTTCAATCCCCACTTTTTCGTGTGGTGTTGGCCACTTCAGCTTTCGATCTATCTGATCTTTAGAATGCTATCCTATTGTGGTCTTTCAAAACAGATGGACGGAGTGGATTTATCACGGACATATCTGTGGGCCCACACAGCACCGGTTCAGGAATAGCGAGGGAGATGATACGGTATAGAACGGTAGAACCGAAATATGGTAGAGATATCTCTCTACAGTAAAACGGAAGGGAGATGAAGAAATCAGATCCGTCCATCTACTGGGAACAATCATGGATATCACGTGTTAATATATATATATATTATATATATATATATATATATATATATATATATATATATATATTATTTTGTTCACTTTTTTACGCTAAATACAAAGCCGTTGAATCAGATGTGTATAATGATATGATGGGAGTATGTTTTAATTCATTTCCGATCGGTATGAAAATACAAATGGACGGCTCAGATTGATACTTAATTCAGCCACGTGTGATGTGATGTGGAGAGATTACCTGATTCGGGTTCCACCGGATCTACCGCATCATCTCATCTACAGTAGAGCCGGTTTGAACCACAATGAGGGTATATGCACGTCTTTATTGCACACGTGGCAGGGTGATGTATCAATCGTGACTGTCCATATAGTGGGCCATAACCTGGATAGCATATGCCTTAAAATTCACGTGTACTTGAAGATCTTATCCATTGAATTGGTAGATTTTAAAGGAACGGTAGAAAATAAACGTGGCGAACGGTTGAAATAAAGTGTATGAAAGTGAAGTAAAAAAAATTGAGTGGTATTGTATGATAGGTGACCATGATTAATGGATTGTTTGATGAGCGTGATTCTTGAAAATGGGCCATCCATATAGATTCTACAGGATGAACGGTTCCGATTTATGTAACTCTGATGCATGTATCTTGGAGACATCGATCAATCGCATTCAAGTTCAATGCACGGAAGAGTTCTTGTTGGGTCGTTTAATGACAAGCAGACCGGACAGAGGTATTCAAGACAGATTCGCGCGAGTAAAGATTCTATAGGTAATTCGTGGATCACACGTGCTTAAATGGCATGCATGCGAGGATTTTAGGCAGATAAGAGCAGCGTTGAACATTACTTCATAAAAGGACTAAACCAATACTTCATCAAGTGGGCCAAAATGTCAAGTCATATTCATTACCCTTTATATCTCTAGATTTGTTTATCATATCATGTGTGTTGTGTGATGGCATATAAAAGTCGATAAAGCATCTTAATCCAAATAGATTAATTTTCAATCGTAAGCGTATATGAATGTATATGACCAAATTCATGTGTGTTGTGTGATAGCATATAAAAGTCGATAAAGCAGCTTAATCTAAAGTTATTAATTTTTAATCGTAAGCGTATATGAATGTATATGACCAAATTCTAAAAAGATTGATAGCCTACTTAGTTGCTTATAAAAATTATAATGATCATGCAATAATCAGAAGGTGAGGTTCCTTTTCTGATAATGGGTTATGCTTTGACTTTTTCAAAAAATAACTTTTAAAAACACCGATGCAATCAAATGAAAAGAAAACTCACAATCGATCACTAGCATGACTGCAAAAAATTATCTTTTGAAAGAATTACATGATATTGATAAAGGACAAATTCAATATATGAGCATAGATTTAAATTACAACTAAACAATATTATAAGTAAAAATTATCGCTACTTCTAAGATAAATGATATATTTGTTTTGATTTGAACGTGTATTGGATTGAATTGTCTTCTTCCTAGATTTCCTCTTCTATTTATAGATTTCTATTACACAGTTTATTTTTCTAAATATTCATTTCATTACTCCAGGTTATAGCAATCAAAAGCATTTCTTTAGATCATTCTTTATATTACACTTTTTTTCGTGATTTTTTCTTTCCTCGACCAATATTACTTTAGTCGTTAATCATCATTGAACACACATCGTGATGACATATAGTATTAATTTTTCTAATTTTTTTCTTTTAATATGGTAGTTAAATTATTGCCATGTAGTCTTTTAAATATTTTGTCTTTCCTGATACATTTCTTCTCTTTTCGTTTTACTTTCGAACACTTCTCAATTATTCGATTTGCTTTTGCATGCCTCTTGACTACTCGGTCAGCTTTTGAATTTCTCTTAGTTGCTCTATGTCTAATCATCCTATCTACTCTGATTTTTTAAACAGTACTCCAATATTCTTAAAAATCTTTAACATGCTATATCTTTTCGTTATCATAATCTGTGTCTATCATACTTAACTATTAAAAAAACGTTAGAAATATATTATAACAGTTTTTCTAGTCGAAGTGAATTGCGTACCAAGTAAAGGTGTTGAAGTCCCCACATTTTTTATATTTTATCCACCTGGTCCATTCATTTTAATAGATATTTGAAGAGTTGAGCTAAAGAATGAAGTACATCCAAAACTTAAATGGACCTCATCACGGAAACCCATGTGAATTAAAATTCAACGTTGAAAAATTTCTTGGGGCTACAAAAGTTTGAATCAAGTGTTGTTTGTGTGTTGCCTTTGTATTGGAGACAAATAAACATCAATGTGGGCCCTAGTAAGGTTGAATAGTGGAAGTCATTATTTCCACTGTTTCCTATGGTGTGGTGCACTTGAGCATCGAACATACTTAATTTTGGACTCAACCTCTAAAATAGCTGAAAAAAAAACGGATGGATGGCGTGGATAACATTCATAGTAGGCCCGACCGGGTTTACTCGGTACAGTAAAAGCATACTAAGTGACTCTCAGTACGCAATCCGATTTCTTTCTAGCCTGGTATTTGCATTACAAGATCTTGAAGATGGGACCGTAGATGATAAATGTCCCAGATTTAGAAGAATACTTCTTCATTGGATGTGTGCCCCAAAAGATCTATTTTTCTACTCGCGAATTGCCTTACTATCCTTGCTGAGTAAGATAGAAAAATGGGTCAAAACCACTCTATTAGTGTTCCGCACGTATTTCTACCGTTCGAGCTGACGACAGTGACCATTTGTAATGAAATGATTAAGTGCAACGAGGTGCATCGGTATTCCATACGACCTATGTTCTTTAGTACACGTGACATTGAAAACAACACATCTTAACCGTCCATGTAGAGGATGCAAACTTGGATAATTGAAGATTTTAAAGGTCACCGATCACACGCTTATTGGCCTTCAATTTTTAGTTATTCTTCCCTAGATGAATCGAACCGTTACCACCTTTTCTTTTCAACAATGAATTGAAGGTCAATGATCGAGTGGTGCAGATCATCCAATCAGATGTAAGGCCCACCCCCACAGCACAGGATATTGTCCGCTTTGCCGAAGCTCACGACTTCAAAATGCGTCATGTCTGTTAAGGAAGGAACCCAACATATAACCACCACAACTCCAGACAACTCTTCCGATGTGGGACAAGTTACGCTACAGTCAACTGCAACAGTAGCTCGCCCAGCACAATAGCCTGCCAGCCACACAGTAGCCTGCTAGCCATACCTGGGGGCCCGCCCACATATGTGCCCGCCCACATGAATCAGTGACCGGGGCGTCACATTATCCCCCACCGAGGGCAGAGTCGTCCTCGGCTTTGATACCATTTGTAAGGCCCACCCCCACAGCACATGATATTGTCCGCTTTGTCGAAGCTCACGGCTTTAAAACGCGTCATGTCTGTTAAGGAAGGAACCCAACATATAACCACCACAACTCCAGACAACTCTTTCGATGTGGGACAAGTTACGCTACAGTCAACTGCAATAGTAGCTCGCCCAGCACAGTAGCCTGCCAGCCACACAGTATCCTGCCAGTCATACCTGGAGGCCCGCCCACATATGTGCCCGCCCACGTGTGCCCGCCCACATGAATCAGTGACCGGGGCGTCACATCAGAGGCCTTTCCAATTTTGGATCATCCACCATAGGATCTACTGGATAGATCGACCTACTTCTCTACATTTCCTGCCACACGTGTAAAGTAGAAATGTTTCATTAAAAGCCCAGTCAAGACAGATCCAGGAATCATCTGAAGCACTCTTTTATCATGTTGTTGTCTCACTGCTCGTTGGTCGAGCCGGTAGAGACAGTGCAGTGTCTGTTCTTTACCAGGGCTCGATCGGAGACGGTTTAGCGAGGTGGCTAGTGATCGGTACTCTGTGGGCCCACCATGATGTATGTGTTTTATCCACGCCGTCCATTCATTTTTTCAGGTCATTTTAGTGCTTGATCCAAAAAATGAGATAAGTATAAATTTTAGGTGGACCACACCACAGGAAAATAGTAATGATTGAATGTCCACCATTGAAATAGGTCCCATTGTATATTTTTATTGACATCCAACCTATTGATCAGGTCATACGTACCTGGATGAAGGGAAAAAAACAAATATCAGCTTCATTCAAAACTTTCGTGGCCCTCGAGAACTTTTAATAGTGGCCATTCACATCAACATTGTTTCCTGTAATGTGGTCCACTTAAGATATGGATCTACCTCATTGTTACGCTCATCACATAAAATGATCTCCAAAAATGGATGGACAGTGTGGATGAAACACATACATCAATGTACGCCTCATAGAGGACTGATCACTAGCAAATGGATGGTGGCAGGGTCACTATCCACGTCCGGCTCATCCCCATTGTCTGTAATACCCTGTATCTTTTTCAACAGTGGGTTCCACCATTGACCCATTGTTTCATATGATGTGGCCCACCTGAGAGTTGGATGGCTCTCATTTTTGGGCCCATGCCCTAACTTTGAAGGGCAAATTTTATGAACGGTGTGGATTTATCACATCATAGTTGTGGGGCCCACTTTTCAAAAAAACAAAAAAATAAAAAAACAAAGCAAGTGACGTGTGTCACTTGCTTTCCACTTCCCCACAACTCTCTCCTCCACGACTCCCTCTCTTTCCCACTTCTCTGCAACGGTTGCAGATGGGAAGCCATTCACCATAATTTCCATCATCATGGTGGGACCCATTCCTCAATCTAAACTGTTCATTAAACTCCCAACCCATTAACTCACCTGTCATTATTTTTTTATACCCCATTTTCTCATGCTATCTAGAGGAAACGAGAGAGAAAATTATAAAAGAAAGTTTGTGAGAAGAAAAAGAGAGCTCAGGAAAAGGGAGAGTATCTGTGAGGGTTCAACATCGAGTTCAGAGAAATCCAAGCTAAGCTAGTACACGTAGAAATCAGCACTTCAGATTATTTTCCTTCCATCACACTATTTTTCCATATCAGGTAGGTGATCATTCCTCCATTGAAAAATTCATATCTGTTGCCTTATATAATGTAGACATTGAAATATTTTTTTTATTTGAACCAATGCAAATATTATTATTATTATTATTATTATTTGCATTTGATATTATTTAGGAGTGATGGTGAATATTTATTATGTGAATAATTATTATTATTATTATTATTTTTATGCAATGATCCTTACGGGTGTTCTGCCCTAAAAGGATAACCATATTATTTATTAAGGGTGCTCTGATATTGTTTATTAAAATGTTCCCTTGTAAGTTAGATGTATCATTTGTGAACAATTAATTTTTTTGTACAATAATTCTTATGGGTGCTCTGCCGAGGGTCATTCCCGAAATGATCAGCACAACACGAGTGCTCTGCCCAGGGTCATTCCCAAAAGGATCAGCACTGGTGCTCTGCCCTGGGTAATTCCCTAAAAGGATCAGTACACACGGGTGCACTGCCCTGGGCTTTTGTCCCTAAAAGGGTTAAACCGGTGCTCTGCCGAGGGTCATACCCTGAAAGAATCAACACCGGGCTCTTGCCGTGGGTCATCCCCTAAAAGGATCAACACACATGAGTGTTTTGCTCACTCCAATCTTAAACATCTTTAGAAAAGTTATGTTAATAATTTATTTATTTCATGTTCATGAATGTCTTATATTTACTATGATTTTACATCCAATGTTCATCTCATTTGATTAAATGTGATTAATGATGTCAGATTTTTTGGTAATATTTGTGAGATTTTTAACTTGGGATTGATGTGATCCTATTGAGTTGTCAACTCATTATGTGTTAACCGTTTCAGGTTATGAATATTTTGAAGATGCAGGGTACTTTATTAGTAGTGGAGCATGGAATGTGATTTGATGCACGTGCATGTCATTCTACATAGGATATATTTTATTTTATTTTAGAACTTTGAATGTAGTAATGTTAGCTTGATTTTCTCATTTCAAGTTAAGTTAAATAATTATGCATCGATGTAATAAAAGAGTATGTAATTAGTTATCTTAATATATGTTTGGATTTTTAAGTTTTGGCTATGGTGGGAGAAAATGAAATGCACATGAATTGCCATACTTTATTTGTATTTTTAGTTTTATTTTTTTTATATAGGTCACAGGTCTGAAATTCGAGTCCTGGACACCCTATTCGGGTATCCGATTTTTGGGCGTGACAAAGTTGGTATCAAAGCCAAGTTGATCCTAAACATTGGACCTAAAATAGAAATTTAGTTCTAAGTCTTCCTAAATAGCCTTAATTAAGAGATGAGAAATTAGAATACATATGTAGGGCATTTTAATATATTGTAATATAATACTTAGATCCTATTTAGACTGTATATTAACAAACAAAATCAAATCTGGACATTAGGAATTTTCTGAGAATTTTTCTAACTATTTCTTAGGTTGGGCAACAATGATCAATATAAAATGTCTGACTTTGAAAAATCATAACTATTTAAGTAAAACTCTGATTGAGTTGATTCAAAAACTTAATTGAAGCTTGATAAGTATAATTTTATAAAAAAATATGTAAAAATTAAAATATAATGACCTTTCAGGTGTGTATTTGATGTTAAAAAAATCTGTCCAGAAATCGTCCAAATCTGGACAGTGTGTACTCTCTGAATTCTTAAAAATTTACAGGGGTCAAATATTATGAAACTTTACAAGGATACAGTAGACTTATAGATGTATCTATATAAAAATTTTCAAGTTAAAATAATGTCAAAAAATATCAAATAGAATAGCACCCTTATGACCAGAATTTCTGCACATAGTTCTAAAACTACATTTTAGTTTTTCAACTTCTCTTAGATCTTCATGTATGCCTACATTGAACCATCTAATTTCTTATAATCTTAAAATTATTCAGAAAATTCATAATCCCCTTTATTTATCCTAAGCTATGACGGATGAAAGTATGAACCTCGGGGCCGCATCGGAAACTCAAGTACCCGATGCAGCTAGGCAATGAACAATTATTGACAAAATCCTCCAGGCGATGGAAGGATTTGCCTCATTTATGGGAACACAAATGCTTATATGTCAATCTCAGGAACAGACTCAAGCGACGCATGTAGCCGCTGAAGGGACGGGGTCTTTATTGGAAAAGTTTAAGAGGCAGAGACCGCCTACGTTTAAAGGTGGGCCTAACCCAAGTGAAGCTGAGGGTTGGAAAAGGTAAATGGAGAAAATTTTCACAGCTATGAGATGTAACGAGGAACAAAAGGCTAAATTAGCAATATATATGTTGAAAGGAGAAGCCGATCATTGGTGGGAATCTACGACTGAGGAGAACCCGAGCATAGAAAGGTGGACATGGGACCAATTTTGCACAAAGTTTGAAAATAAATACTTTCCAGCTTATGTGCGTGCTCAAAAGGTTACAGAATTCATGAAATTAGAACAAGGAGATATGACAGTACGTCAATATGATGTAAAGTTTACAGAGTTGGCACGATTTGCGACATTTCTCATACCGGATGAGCTTCGTAGAGGGCAGAAGTTTGTTGAAGGACTAAAACCTTCTATTCGTACTCGACTGGCGTCATTTCTTATTAAAACGTATGTAGAAGCACTGGAACGCTCCAGCGCAATAGAAAAGGACTTTGATAAGCATTGGAAGAACCGCGAGCCGAGGAAGGACATGAGGAGTGGAGTCAGGACCACGCCTCATTCATCTCTCACACAATATGAAGCAACTAAGCGGCAGAAGATGATACCAACATCAGTACTCAGTCATGCCACTATGCAACTTTCAACGCAATTCACTGGGACTTGCCATAACTGCGGAAAGGTGGGCCATCCTGCCCGTCATTATCTTCTACCACCTCGTCACCAATATCCAGGGATCAAGGACCACCACCACGATGTTTTATAGGCCTCATCTTCATTATGCACCGTCTACATCATATCACAACGACCTCCGCCGCCCGCCTCCTCAGATGATTCATTCGCTGCGAGACCAGCACAACCTTATCCTCAGAGGCCTACACAGCTACATCCACGATCCCAGCCTGGACGCCTGGACTCCGAGACCACCTCAACAATGGCAACACAGGTCAAGGTCAGCACCCCCAATACCAGCAACTGAGGCCAGAAAGGCGGCCCGACCTCACCTCAGCTCAAGGACGTGTTATGCTCTATTTGCATTCAACAAATGATCCAGCCCAACTTCAGAGTATGAGGATCCAAATCGAAGCTATGAGGGGAGTTTGGGTTCGTTGTTTTTCTTGTTTGCCCACTCATATTTCAGCTTGCCCCGCTGTTTTCTAGTTTGCCCCGCTCATATTTCAGTTTGCCTCGCCATTTTTCTAGTTTGCCCCGCTCATATTTCAGTTTGCCCCGCTCGTATTTCAGTTTGTCCCATTATTTTTCTAGTTTGCCCCGCTCATATTTCATTTGTTTGCCCCTGTGTTTTCTAATTTGCCCCGCTCATATTTTAGTTTGCCCTGCTGTTTTTTTGTTTGCTCCGCTCATATTTTAGTTTGCCCTGCTCATATTTCAGTTTGCCCCACTGTTTTTCTAGTTTGCCCCACTCATACTTAAGTTTGCCCTGCTGTTTTTCTAGTTTGCTCCGCTCATACTTAAGTTTGGCCCACTGTTTTTCTAGTTTGCTCCGCTCATACTTAAGTTTACTTCGCTCATATTTCAGTTTGTCCCGCTGTTTTCCTAGTTTGTCCCGCTGATTTTCTAATTTCTCCCGCTCAATTTCATGTACAGTTGAAAGTTGGGCAGGTTCAACCCAACCGACCCGTGACCAACCCGACATTGGGTTGGGCTCGGGCAGGATATATCGGGTCCGATCTCAAGCTTGAGCTATACAAACACCAACCCAATAAAACTTAGGTTGGGCTTGGGTTGAGGTCTCAGGTTGCTCGACCCAACCCGAACCCGATCAATATATTAGTTACTTATAAATTATAATTGGGTGTGGATTGTTTGTGTAGAAGGTACACTAGTAATGTCGGGTCTCATTTGTCCACGTCATTTCCAAGGACTCACACTAATAAGATATGCCGGATTTCTCTCTCCCAAATAGATTGTGTGCTATGCTACATGACTTTTTAAAGGAGTAGTCCTACATTTTAGCTTTGTTTTTAAAAGAAAAAAATGAAGTTCTTTATGATGAATAATCACGTATATAATTAATAAAATCATAGATACAAAAAATAAGTCCTATATTGAAATATAATAAACTAATGTAATAACGAAAATATTAGCACGTATACACCCGACCAACCCAATCAACCCGTCGAGCCCTCTTGGGTTGGGCTTGGGTTGAGAATTCTCAACCCAAGATTGGGTTAGGTTGGGTCAAGGTTTATGTATAGGAACCTTGGGTTGGGTTAGGGTTAAGAACCAACCTGAACCAACCCACCCGACTTTCAACCCAAACCAACTCGGCCGCGAAGTGATTGAAATTGACCATGAACTGAATGAAATAGATTTTCGACCATCGACCCGATGGAATCTTGAAAAATAACTACGTTGGTTGGCTAAATTAGCTTCTCCTGCCCCAAAATCAAAAGTGGTAAGTTAAGTAAATCATTCTAGTTTAGGAGATATGCTTGTTAAATAAATAGACAAAGAAATGAATTAAAAGATAGAAGAATATTTTTATATACTTATATATACATATTTATATAATTTTGTATTAGAGAAAAATGTAAGGGGGAAAAAGTTTTCCTTGTAAAAAATAGAAAAAAAAAAAAAAAAAAAAAAGTGCATAGTATTACAGTTATGGTTACGGTTATAATCCGTAGCCATAGGACCAGCTCTGACCCCGCCGACCGGGTAACTCGCTGATTCTTTTTTTTTTTTTTCATTCTTCCCTGATATAATCCCCACCGATTTTTGTGGGTCCCATTATGAGGTATGTGTTATATCCAAACCGTCCATCTATTTGGAGAACTCGTATTAAGGCTTGAGATGAAAAATAAGACAGATCTAGCTATCAAGTGGACCACATTGTAAATGGCAGTGGGTAATTGAACGTCTACCATTGAAACCCTTTTAGGGGTTACAGAAGTTTTGGATCATTATGAAATTTGTTTTTCCTCTTCATCCAGGTCTTTGTGACCTTGTGAATGAACTTAGACGGGAAGGATTTCTCACAAACATCACAGTGGGCCCCACCTGAGTTTCCGTCGCCGGACCGTCCGTCAGCGCTCGTCTTTGTATTTTCGTCCTCAAAATCGGTGGCAGTACGAGGAGGTCTAAGTGCGTATGTTAAGTTTGTAATGCTTCCTAAAAAGCACTGGATAAAAGGTGGGGTCTACAGTCGTAAATCTCTCGAAATTGTATCTGCTTCTTTTTCGGTACTCTACCGTAAAATGGACTAGAAAAACTGATGGACGGCGTGGATATACAATAGATACATCTAGGTGGGCCCCACAATCAGCGTGGTACCAACCTTGTTGTATAGAGCTAGACAGAGAAAAACATCAGTCGCGGTGTCGTCGCACGTGTATATCCAAAGAACCGGAATCCGGTAGATCCATCTCTTGAAACTACACGTGGAAGGGTGATATATCAATCAGGGCCGTTCATCTAGTTTATTCATACTGTCGATAGAAAATTTCATTAAAAATCATAACGAAAAGATAATCATGCCCATTAAATCAATGGACCTAAAATCGATTATTGGAAATAAAAATTAAGTTAGCCGTTGAATAACGAACAGGAAAATCAAAGAAAGTGATGAACAGGATTGTTTAATAGGATTAAATATTTCCAAATAAGCTATCTATTGTATGGTCCAGTATATGGACGGACACGATTGATAGATCATCATGCCACGTGTAATACAGAGAGTACAGATCTACAATATTCCAGTTCTCCGGAGCTATACCGAATCACTTCCCTGGATTCGAGAGGATATAGAGATAAGAGCAGAAGCAGAAAGAAGCAGCTCGAAATGGCGACTGTTTCTTTCTCCCGAAACGGTTTCTCTCTCAACGGCCCTTCAACCAAACGCCACGTGTCTTCGGTACCGAAATCTCGGTCGCAAATCCGAATCACGTCCTCCGGTACGAACGAAACCGTTACCGATGCTCTCTCATTTCTGATATCATACATACACCCTCTTTCCTATTTTTGGAATTGAAATAGTACAAAAATTCCAAAAATGGAAATTGGGTGTTGAAAATCAAAATGTTTTATTTGCTGAATTTGAATAATTTGGTAGTTCTCATCTTAGCCGTCCATTTAATGGGCACCAATCAAATTCAGCATCATCTGTTGATTTTGATTGGGACCCATCTCAATTTGGGTGGTTGAATTGAGGGACATGTCTACTCCTTTCACTTGAACTCAAGAAAATTGAGAGAAATTGGGTTTCCAAACGTGAGAAATCTATTCTACTATGGTGTAGTGATTGAAGACAGTGCTAGATTTGGGGAAAGCTGCTCCCCATTCAAGGAACTAAAAACCGTTGCTTGTGGCTTGCTTGCTGTTTGGACGGTAACCGCCGCATCGCCGGTTGTCGCTGCTAATCAGGTTAGGAACATGCTCTTCCATTTCTTTCATTCCAAATACCTTACATGGAAAATCTCAAAAAAAAAAAAAAAAAAAAAAAAAAAAAAGAACTAATATTGATGGGTGTATTTGGCTGCACCAAATTTCATTAAGTTACTTTTTCTACTTACTAACGGTCAATAAGCAACTTATTTCATATAAGTAACTGATGCAGGACAATTAACCACTCAATCTAAAAGCTCGAACTAATAGAGCATGACGAATTAATTCCTTTATCTCATAGCCTGGGCCCCACATCCCACGGGTTAGTACCTCGGCTGAACCCCCCTCGTGGGCCCCACATCACATGGGTACCACCTCACATGAGCCACCCGCCTTACATAGGTGGGGCCTGCCTCACATGGGCTGCTCACCCCGAGTGTGCCCCTTGCATCCCATAGGCCACCCCACTTGAACCCGATTAGTTCTAAGTAACTTTTTTACTTAAAAGTACTTAATCACTTCAGTTAATTTTTTTTAAAGCTTTTCTACTTTTCGTAAGTTGTTGAAGAGAGGCATGGAGAGACAAAAGAGAGGAGAATCTGATAAGTAGGAGCCCGTCTCACACGGGCCGTCCACCCCGAGTGTCCCCGCATCCCACAAGCTACCCCACTCGAGCCCAATGTGAAAATGCCCTTGCATTACTCTCTCTCTCTCTCTCTCTCTCTCTCTCTCTCTCTCTCTCTCTCTGTCTGTCTTTTGTAGATTTTTTTATTTTTTATTTTTGAAATACTCCAACAATAACTTTATAACATTGTCTTATCATATCCACCAAACACACCTGAAAGAATGTTATAGTGCTTCTAGTTGCATTGGGATATTTAAACATTCTACCAATTAATCTAGACTGTCCATTAGGTCCCATGTCCATTTCATGGGCAATGTAAGAAACTCACACCAATCAGATGCTTAGAGTGACCAGATAAAAGTGATGCTTCAGAACCATAAGCAATCCATGATGGTTCCCATCAAGTGTCAAGTTGATGATTGGACTTGTTTTTTTTTTCCAAATGGTCTTTTTTTTTTAAGACACAGGGTGTCCCCACCTCTTTTTTGAAGTGAGACTAATCCCTGAAGATACACACAATCACCCACAACCACGTGTATCGGGTAAAGCCAAGGAGGGGAATCGAACCCTCACCTATAAGGAGCAAACCTACGGTGAAAACCATTCGCCCAAACCTCGTTGGGTAGTTAGTATTGTCCTATCGATGTTGATTTTGTAGTGTAGGCCACCATGAATGTGTTCTAGTCCTAGCGGACAGTCTGGATCAATCGTCTCAACTGTACAAGGTCCCCAATGCAACTAGGAGCACTGTAATTTAATTCATATCAATAAATAAAATGAATGAAAAAAAGATTCAATTAAATATTAAACATAAATGTTATGTTAAAATTGAAATATTAAATTAATACAATCAAAGAAGAGGTCTGGCCTCTCTCTCTCTCTCTCTCTCACACACACACACACACACACACACACACGCACACACACACACGCGCGCGCGCTTAGTGATTTTGAACATAGTAGTCAAATGTAGTAGAATGTCTAGGGATTTTCATCTCATTATGCTATATTCTACTCGGTTGGCATTCGTGTATTCTTTTCATAAAGATCTGGATAGAGAATCATTGCTTCTATTGATTCAATATGCATACAGAAAGAAAATGCATCAATTAGATTCTCTCTCCTTGTCCCAAATCAATGCTCCACGAGCATTCAATGACTTCTCTTTAAGTTAATATTTGAGCATTTCGAGATATTCTCAAGTTGAATATATTCCTAAGGAAATGCTTCGAGTTGTCACTATGGAGTATGGACTACCAAATTGGTGTACTTCAAGTACTCCGTTTCATATTCCAACATATCTTCCATTTCCTCGTTTCTATAGCATTAATACCACACCCAAGGTTTAAAGTATTATTGAAAACCGGTAAGTGTCGCCCAATACAAATCAATTTTGTCCACAGGCAGTACATCTGCATCGTCCCGACACAGGTCTATATGGGGGTGATCATGCGGTCCACCAAAACCAATTTTTAAACCTTGATCACAATCTGGTCAATCCGCATTGCAGGACCATAAATTAATCTAAGGAAATGGAAATCACAATCTGTTTAATACGCTTTGCCAACCTCTAGCTTCATCTAAAGAATTAAGTGATTGAAATCCTTACTCAAATTAGTTGGTCCTCTCTTCAGGTGGGTAAGAGCGGACAGTTGAGATCAACTGATGGGTGGTTCACATCCAATGTATGCATTTGGTCCACCTAATGAGTGGTCTGGCATGTTCACTCAGTTTGGTATTTTTTAGGCTGATATTGCCATTACTATATTGTTTTCGACTTGAATTCTATCTTCACTTTCTTGCAGAGGCTGCCTCCATTATCGACAGAGCCAAATCGGTGTGAGCGGGCATTTGTTGGAAACACGATTGGTCAAGCAAATGGAGTATATGACAAACCAATCGATCTTCGATTTTGTGATTACACGAACGATAAATCGAATCTGAAAGGGAAGTCGCTTGCAGCAGCCCTGATGTCGGAAGCCAAGTTCGACGGTGCGGATATGACGGAGGTGGTGATGTCCAAGGCTTATGCTGTTGGAGCAAGCTTCAAGGGTAATTATGTCACTCCTTCCCTTCTATTCAGTTATATGTTTTTGTGATTCAGTCATTAGTGTTATCTCTTAGTCACAGACTCCCAATTCCTAGTTCCAACCGCATAAGGAATGCATCTGAAATCAAATTCAAAATCACATTTCTTATACTCTTTAAAAGGGGGTGTTTGGTTGCAACAAATGTCATAAAATTCATGATTAATCAGTCTAATTCGGTGTAAAATATCATGATATTTGGTGCAACCAAACGCTCCCGAAAGTACAAAATATTGCAGCATTCGTTTGACAAGCTTTTATTCTGTTTCATCTTTTCTTTTTTAATAAAAACTAAAAGGGTGCATTGGGTTGCACTAAATATCATGAAATATTGCACCACAATATTTGGTGCAACCAAACACGCCCAAAAACTAGGATTTTTAAGCCTCTTTTAGGCATGACCATCACATTCACTAAATAACCCCTGATTTTGCTTGCAATGGAAATATTAATTTACTAGAAACCTGTTATTATCATGGTTAGAATCAGTGTTTTAGAACCCAGACTGGACCCGGTGATCGGATCATTCGGGACTGTAACTTCCGCCAAAGCTGGTCGACTCACTAAAAATCCGGTCAGTTGACGGCATAACTGTTTTGTTAAAAAGATGCAACTTAATCAGTCGAATACTCAAAGCTTGATCCCCAAATTCCTTGTATTTTTTTAAAAAAATGATTTTAGATTTAAGTAGATTTGAAAAACGGGCGAGTGGGGGTCTGACCTGTTGTTCATGAAAACAGGTTGAGGTCCAGTCCAGAATTAAAACATTGGTTGGAATTTACAAAGGGTGCAAGTGGACCCTACTCTCCCTCTGATACTCTTGAGATGGTGAGATGAGTCCCATGTCCATTTTCATTGGAAAAGATGGTTACAGAATATCTCTATTACACTGATATTAAAGCTTTTAGTCTCCTTCAAGCGGGCCATTAAAGCAGGAATTTTTGCTAGCATTGCTCACATTTGTAGCCATCCTCTTGTTGATTGCCCCATTTGCTGATCTAGACCATTCATCCTGTAGACCTATTGGCCAATCTAAGTAAGACCATTCATGGAAAATAAGGTATTGCAAGGGACCAAAGGAGGAGCAGCACCTTAAAAGAAGATTCATGGAACTGGTCTTTCTGAATGAACTAGATTATGGTGTCTTGGGCACCAATCATATGCACAGCGCACTGTTAGACTGTCCAAATCGCGGGTCCCATTATGGATGTAGCATAGCTGGAAATTCCCACCAATCCATTGCTCTTAACCGTTCAATCTTTCACATTAAAATTATTATTTTTTTCCGTTTAACGGCTGTTTGTTTTGTTTTAAACCATCCTTTTGATAGCCATCAATTTGGACTGAGTATCAATTTTCTAGCTATGGTCCATCAACAATGGGCCCTATCATTTAGATGGTATCTGATTAAAAATCATGTATGCTGATGCAAGACAATTAACCACTTGCTCTAAAAGCTCGAACTAATAGAGCATGACGAATTAATCCCTTTATCTCATAACCCAGGCCTCAAATCCATGAGTTATGTCATCGGCCGAACCTTCCTTGTGGGCCCCAAATCCATGGCTTCCGCCTCATACAGCCCCCAAATCCATGGGTTCTGCTGGCCACCCACCCCCCCTGCATCCTATAAGCCATTCCATTCGAGCCCGGTGTGAAAATGCCCCCGCATTATATGCTTAATTATTCTGTGGATGAGACACCAAGGTGTTCCGTAACGGTAACGGTGGCCATGACGGCTACCACCGTTACCTTTATGATACGGCTCCGTAACGGCCGTTACGGTCTCTCTTTTTTATTTTTTTATTTATTAAAAAAACCCCCGAAAAACCTATATCTGCCCCGTAATATTGATTAAAAAGTATGAAAAACTTGTACATGTCCGGCAATAGACCATTATCGGGCTATTATGGCCTTTATAGGGGATCTAACGTACTGTTAATGGCAATTACAAGTCATTTTTTCCATAACGGCTGTTATGGCCGTTACGACCCCGTAACGTGTAACGGTTGCCACCGTTACCTTTACGTATCGGCCTTTACGGCCCCGTAACTGCCTTTACGGCACACCATGTGAGACACTATAGCCTAAAAATGGCGGCGCGCCATCAGCTCAGAGCTCCCACTGTTCAAGCATATTAAGACAACCAAGTCAATGTTTTAAAAGTTGGACTGGACCTCGACATGGTTTTTAGGCCGTTTGTTCCAACACCAGGTCCTGCCAGTCATACCCAATTGGCCTACTTTGGCCTGGAAATCTGCTTCATTTAAAATAATAGAAAATAGAGATTATTACAGCAATTTGATATTAAGCTTAGTGGTCAAGTGTTTGGTTTTTAAGTAGATTTTTGTTGTCATGTTTCAATGGTTGTAGTTGCACTTATATATATATATATATATATAAAAACAGAAATCAGATGACTGGGTTTTAAGGTGACCCAGTTCACACCATTGATTTCATGGGTTGATGACTTGCTTGAGTCGACTAGGGCTCGGTCCAGTCCAATCCCCGTTCGTCACCATGAGTCAGCATTGAGAAAATGTTCTAATCGACCCAACTCGGATGAGTCACACCCTACTCAGCAGAGTCCTGACTCGACTCAGTAGGTCTGAGTCGTTGATCCATGATCAGTTAAAAATTCCTCTGAAATGAATGTCCTATGATGCGGATGCAGGCGTGGACTTCTCAAATGCAGTTTTGGACCGTGTCAATTTTGGAAAGGCTAACCTTCAAGGAGCCGTGTTTAGGAACACAGTGCTATCAGGTTCCACCTTTGTGGAAGCTCAGTTGGAAGATGCAGTGTTTGAGGACACCATAATCGGTTACATCGATCTTCAGAAGCTATGCACAAACACGTCGATCAGCACAGATGGACGAGCCGAATTGGGATGCAGGTAACCATGGCCTTCCAATCTTTCCTCATCGTTCATTTCTTTTCGAATCGTTGCTTGTGGGCCCACTGCTTATTCAGATAATCTCAGTCAGCTTCCATTCGTTTTTGTGCTATAAATGAATGTCTGAAAATCATATAGTACATAAACAGTTCAATGAGTAGGATTTGAGAATTTTTGTCCACATTGTTTTGTATCTAATGATGTATTAATCATCCAAATTCCATGAGCATGTATGTGATGACAAGGATTTTGCACACTCACTATCCATAACCGACCACACATGTGGAAAATCCGGGTGGGCCGTGTTGTGTAAATGACCTGGTCCAAAAATAGGCTGGTCAACTCATCAGCTGGGCTGAACTTGTATGAAACAAGTGGATTGATGTAGAGCAGGTCGCGGACACTTTCATGTCCAAGATGGACCAGAGAAGGCCTGATCGGAGGCGGTAGTGATCATGATCGTCAGGACCCTAAAACGGGCATATCTTGCAAACCGGAATGAGTGATTCGAGGTACCATATATGATTTTGGGGTAGGAGAAGCTACTTTAGCCCACCTATCGGATAGACTGGATTTTTGTGCCGGGCCATTTGTACAGCGGCACCCACCCGTTGCACTGCTGACATTCCACAATAGTGTGACCATGGTATCTGTGATCAAAATATGTTTCTTTTGATGTATTGTATTATGGTCATCAAAGGTAAACTGCAATTCTTAACCAGAAATAACTAGAGGTGGAGCCCACCTTTAGGTGATCGAGGCCCTTTGTCTGGTGGGCCCAAGGAGGCGATGTCTTTGTTTGATAGTCTTATTTTCCATGTGAAAGCCACTCCTACAATCCGTCCTTGGCAAGAAGTGTGGAGCCCTTCAGTGATCCAGATAGTTTTTTTTTTTTCCCTGATGCGACCATCAGGTATCGACCATGCCCTTAAAAGCCCCTGCAATAAGAAGATACTGGCCGTCGATTTTATGTCCCTTTTTTTTTTTTTTTTTTTTTCAGTTTAATGTAGACTATTCCTTTCCCACATCTCACTCTCTATTTAGTGGCCATGAATAAAAAGGTTAGGATTTTCCCAACTTGGAGATTTTTGGAGCATGGTACATCCATGGATGTTGAGTTGCCTGTGCCCCCTGCTAATAGGAAGTTTCCATATTCGAAAGCTACATGGGACCCACCACGATGTTTGTGAGAAATCCACTCTGTCAATCCATTTCGCCGGCTCATTTTAGTGAATTAACTAAAAATGATGCAGATTCAAAACTAAAGTGGACCACACTACACGAAACAGTGGGGATGGAAATGCCTAACATTGAAACCTTCCCGGAGTCCACCATGATGTTTTTATGCCATCCAAACCATTCATAAGGTCATTCCAATGGGATGAACTGGAAAAACATTGGCCTGATCCAAACCCTCCGTCATGGTGAGCAATTGCATCCCTACTGTTTCCTATAGTGTGGCCCACTTGAGTTTTGGTACATCCGCATTTTTGGGTTAATGTACTAACATGAGCTGGCGAAATGGGTGGATGAGGTAGACTTCTCACAAACACGTGTACAGACGGAATAGGCGAGCACATTGTCCATATCTCTTACATAATCAACAGTCTGAAAAACCCACTCTTCCCCCATCCCAAGTATCCATAGGGTGCTCATGGTCCCTAATTTTGGTACATTGGCCCATATTAGTTAGTTGTGGAGACCGTTTGTGACCATTACATTTTTTGTTATAGTTGATTCAACCAAAAGGGACCATTTGCATTAAAGTAATGCAGGAGTATTTTCACACCGGGCTCGAGTGGGGTGGCTTGTAGGATGCAATGGCACACTCGGGGTGGGCAGCCCATCTAAGTTGGGTAGCCCGTGTGAGGCGGGTGGCTTATATGAGACGGGACCCATTTGATGTGGGGCCCATGAGGGAGGTTCGGCCGAGACCTAACGCATGGTTTGTGGGGCCTAGGTATGAGATAAAGGGATTGATTCGTCACACTCTATCAGTTCGATCTTTTAGAGCAAAGAGATTAGTTATCCCGCATCTCAAAGCTTTGTCGAGACTATTCACAACCATTACACTCGGTTTCCAAATCATGGACATGGCGTTATGATTTGTTGTTTTATTTCTTGTTGTGAAATGACCTGACATTGGAAGGTTAGACTCTTACAAGTGGGGGAGCTTAATATGGATTGTGGCACATTGACACATGTATGACATAGGCACTTGATGGTGACACATGTGCATGCGTGAGGCACTTGAACTTGGACAATCACACACGTGACACATTTAAAACATATGATTTATGTGCACAAAAGAAAGTTTTCTCTTGCGCACTGAACTAAAGATAAGTAGCTTCATCATTTTAGCAAGAAGACAACAAATTCTTGTTTAAAAGTCATATTCAAGACTAGTTGTCCTCATATCATTAGGATTTTGTGCATAAATGAGGTTGTTGAACTACAAATAGGTTTTTTTTTTTTTTTTTTCTAACTGCTTCTTCCAATGCAACTTTGCTAGAATACTAACTGCCATGCGTTTTTATCTTTTTCTTTTTTGGATTTTTATTACAAAATTCCCTAGGAATCAGCATTCTACAAACAATTTCCGGACAATTAGAAATCTCAAGGAGATTTTTTTTTAGGGCATGTTACAATTCCAAGGATTTAATAGCCTAACTTGACGCATTCTATTAGTCCCGTGGCTTTTGGCCTACTAGTTAGGTTCTTAACAATTGCTATTAGAGCCAATATCATGTCCAGCGTTCTAGTCACGGAAGAATGACCCGTGAAAAAGGACGACTTGTACCAGAGTGGAAGAGAAGTTGGGATATTAAACCTTTGGGATCATAAAAGAGTAGAAATTGCCTTGCTCTCGTCTATATCATCTGTGGGCCCATGAGTTATGTGTATAACATCCAACCCCTACAACATATGCACCCCACCATGATGATCATACCAACAAAAATTCAGGATGATCAAATCATGGGATGGGCTACACTTGAATTTGGATGATTTTTTTTAGTTGTACACTTTTTTTTTTTGGCCCACTTTATGATCCATCATATTTCTGGTTCGTCTAATAATCATAATGGGCTGCATCTGGTGAACTAATTGGATGTAAGAAACACCACGTCGGCCCCACAATTCTCAATTTTCCTCTTTGTAAAATAAATGAAGGCAATTACCTAAAGTTCTCTCAAAAAGCACCACCTGGATATTTCGCTTCTTGGAGGCACTATTTAGTTTTTTTTTTTTTAAAAAAAAAAAACAAAACAAAATTTGGAGGAATTTTGCATTCATGCACCAAGGTAGGCCCTCACACATAAAGTACCTCAAAATGAAATTGAAAGGGAAGAGAAAATTTTTGATATTTCAGCAAAAGCAAAATTAAATTATAAATAGGTACCCGAAACCTTAATGAATACAGGTGTAGATCGTCATTTTAAATACGACATGGTAAGAATATATGGGTATGAATATAGGTGCATGACCTATTGGTGGGCGTTAGTACGGGTACCCTACACGCAACACCGAACCTGACCCATTGCCACCCTACCTCACATGCATGCCACGTGGGACGACTTCATGGCTAATTTGATTTTGGACCTGGTTTTCAATTCTGACAAATGTTAACTCATGGTTTAATAATCTGGACCATTGGTCTGTAATGTCCCAGTGCGAATTGACCAATCATAAAAATCACCCACATTGAAAGATCCTAGCCATCGATCTTAGGATCATTTCTTTAGTTAAAGGTAGACCATCGGTGTTCTTCTTCTTAAAGTATTTATTCATTGGCCATAGTTCCAAAGAAATTTGGGGCATGTTTCATCCATGGTGAGATAAATGGTCCATAAAAAATAAGATGATGGACCACATATCGAGGATGCACATAAATTAATGTGCTAGAGATGTTTGCTAAGCTCATATAGGTGTGCAAGTCAGCTGATGCACATGCCATCACATATGCCAGCGTGGCACAGACGTGCATATCCAGGCCGTCCATCAGAACCTTCTTCTGATGGTCCAATGTAGACTGGGAATTCACTGTGAATGGACCATATTTGGCCGTCCAATCTTTGGTCTCTTTCCTGATTGCCTGTGTATCATGTGCTTTCTTCTCAGCCATCTATTTGCAAGACACCTACTGAACAACACTACGGATAAACGGAGTTTCCTGTCCAGAGGAATGCTCACCTGCGCACCTTCTCACGTGAGCACCTTTGCACACCTGCCATGGGCACAGAATCTGAACGGTCCACACCTCTTGAAACTCTATGGGTCAATTTTCAGCCTGATCCAAAACTCTAGTGGGCCATAGAAAATAGAAATGCAAATCAAGGTAGGAACTGTTTCCTTTTGAATGGCCCACCATAGTTTTGGATCAGGCTGAAAGTAGGGCTTGTGAGGTTTCAAGAGGTGCCGCATCATGTGGACCGTTCAGATGCTGTGCTCATGACACGGGTGCAAAGGTGCGCAGGTTAGCATTCCTCATCCAATCGTGGGTCTTTTTAGATTAATGATCAGTTTTTAGAGACGCTTTAGCTATAGTAGATTTTATGGTATTTCTTTACAAGAAGCGCATCTGGTGTAGTGGTATCATAGTACCCTCCCACGGTACTGACCAGGGTTCGATTCCCTGGATGCGCATCGTTTAACCATCTTTTAGTTTTTTATGCCATGGTCTGCCATAGAGATCTTTCTCCTCAGAAACTAGGTGGGCCAACCCTGTATGTTGGACCGTCATGATGCTTTTGCTGGGTAATCATAACGGTGGTGTCTACTGTTTCCGTTGTAGGGATGTCCTTCACAAGTCACATCTTGGTCTACCATAGAGATCTCTCACTAGGTTGGCCACCCCCATATATTTGATTTACACCGTAGGTTGTCCATTGATTACAACTTGATGAGTGGACCATCATGTTTGCAACGCTAGGAATTCAAACCCCACTGTTTCATGTGGTGTGTTCCACTTGAGACTTCAGTCTGTCTCCTCTTTGGGGTTATGCCCTAAAATGATATGGCAAGATGGATAGACAGCGTGGATAAAACATATACATGTGGAACCCATAGATCCACTGACAGAACCGTCCGTCTCTAGCTAGGCCGCAATCCGCGCCGGTAAAAGATGAACGGATAGATTTCCCAGAAGACATGCCGCACACTGCGAGATGAATGATCCTGGATATCTCGGTGGTGGGCCTTTCTAAACCAAGCCCAACCCTATACCAGAAGAACTCCTCTGGTGGGCCATTCCACGAGCCCTTTCACTAGCAAATCAAAATCATCAGGAGCAGAACAGAGAAAAGAAAAAGTAAAAAAACCAATCTCCAAATCAAAAGCAGGAATTCTCTCAAATATCAATATCTATCATCATTCGTCCATCAAAAATCATTTTCTGTCGACCCCGAAAGACAAAAAAAAATGCAGGTTATTTGAGCAAAAAGAAGGTAAAAAAAAAATAATCGATTGTTTTGCTACTTACCATTGTTTTCTTTTTTCAATTTGTTTTATTTTTTAAAAAAGCTTTCATTTTTCTTTCGGGGATGCGTGTGTATGTAGCTAGCTATTTGACCAGGAAGCAGAGCGTGTGAGCTTTGGTTTTATTAGCTTCTTATCCTCCTCCAGAGAAATCATTCCCAGGAGCGATGGGTCCTCTATCATCATCTTTGCCACCAGGTAACCGGAGATCGTCCACGTCTGCAGCTTCCTCGCCTGCTTCCCAATGTACCGCCCCGTCTTCCCATCATAGTATTCTGGCCATCCATCCGCCGATATCCGCTGTTCCACCAACTCGATTGCCCGCCTCGCTATTTGCGGCCGGCCGCACTTGATGCACGCTGCTGTCAGCAGCCACAGAAGAACTGTATATATGCGGGAAACCCACAAAAAATTAAAATAAAATCAATCGGGTTAGATCAGAGAACAATCGAAGATGGCCTTACAGTGGAGGGGGCATATATCTCAAAATCATATGAATAGATCAGTTAGCATTCTAATGACATGAAGGCACAATTGGTCATTTACGTTTGATCATGGACGGTTGGGATCGTCTACCACTGAGATTTCTTTCTAGGCACCGTCCATGATATGTTTCAGTCATCCAAACATCTGATATTGTGGGGACTCACCATGGATGGCCCATGAAAAGAAATACCCCTAGAGTGTAGAATCCCTAGTCTTCAGTAAGGTGGCTAAGGTATAGCTGGCGAAGAAAGAACGGCAACGGTTCATACTCTACCATATTCTATGGCAAGGATCTTCCAACGTGGTGGATTTTTTCCCAAACTTAACTATGGACCCCACCTGTACAATCTAAAAGTCCAAACGCACTGCACAAGCATTGTATAACACCTCAATAAATGAACGGGTAATCCATGGTGAGACCCATCATATCAGTGGTTTGGTTTGCTGAACTGTTTGACCGACTAAAAAGCCCCAAAAACTGCTAGAAGCATTGTGTATTTACCTACCTCATGGGCCCAGGAAGAGCCAGTTGCTCCTGCTTAGCAATAGCGCTGTCAATGGACCAGATGGCCCACTTGGAGCACGATTAGGCGGGATTATACTAGGCCCGAGGTCCAGGCCGGGGCCTAAAATTTCAGCCCGTTTACAAGTCGGGCCAACCTTGGGCCGTGTCTAGTAGCAAGTCAGCCCGGCCCCTTTAAGGTGTCAAGGGCATTTTTGTCATATATCAGGCATGATAGGACGCACCTAATGAACGGCCGAGATGTTGCATTAAATTGAGTGGCAGGGTTCGCGCTCAGACCAGATTGAACCCAGATCTAGCAATCTGGGTGCGACCCCTGCCCGGGGGCCCACCTTTCGATGTATGCGTTGTATATTCATGCAATCTATCCATTTCGTCAGATCACTTTAGAGCATGGCCCAGTAAATGAAACACATCCAAATCTCAAGCGGACCAGACCACAAGTAAACAGTGGTGATTGGCCATTAAAAAATTTCATGGGCCACAGATGTTTTGGATCAAGTTGATATTTGAATTTTCAATTTTTTCAATGTATGTGCGACCTTATCACCACTATTCGATGGCAAATAAACATAGGGGTTTTTAATGGTGAGTGTTCAACTATCATTGTTTCACGTGAGATTTGCATCTGCTTCATTTTTAGCTCCATGCACTAAAATAAGCTTATGAAATAATGGACAGCGTGGATATACAACACATACATCAAGGTGGCCCCACGGTCAGGGTCCCACCCATATCGCTGGATAGGCCATAGATAATCATCACGTGCCTGGATCAAGCCTAAGATTTACTTAGCAGGCCCAGACGTCGGTCTACCCCGTGGACAGGAATATATACCTGGCAAGTGGCAATAATAAAGAAGAAAGGCGATGCGGAGAGGATTACCTGGCCAGGACCCGCCGTTGTGGTAACTCCACCGCGTGTTCTTGGGGTCGCACCCCGTGACGATCTGCCACTCGTGGCCCTCAAGCGCTGGGTAGGCGATCTTAAGCGGCATCTCGCCGATCAGATCCTCCCACCGCTCCTCGAACAGTTCCATGATGGCCAAGCACTGCTGCTGGGTCGCGAGTGAGCTGAGGATGGCAATGCAGTTCCCCACCAGGAACCACCTGAAGTCCATGCGAGCAGGGCTGACGTTGCCTATGAAGTACCCACCCTGCTTTGGCATGAAGTCGAAAACCCACTCCGGGATCGAGTCTGGGATCACATTGAACTTGTTCACCGCCGTGTGCGAATACTCCTCCGTCCGGTATCGGTACACGTCGTTCAGCTGCGGGAAATCGAGCCAGAAGTAGGTTCGGATGTGGTAGCTGAGGGCCATCACCCTCTTGTCAATCCGCTCTATCAGCTGCTTCTCGTCCGCCCCCTGCTTCAGCATAGACCGCGTGCAGCGGAGCGCGAAGTAGAACAGGGCCTGGATCTCGATTGGGTAGCCATAGATGCCCTGCACCACCAGAGGCAGTCATCATATGTACGGTTCAGATTATTTTTTTAATTATTTTTGCTCCCCTTCTTTTTCTGAACTAAGTTTGGACGTAAGCTTGTTTGGAGGACAGTGGATGGATCTGGTTTTTGGGTGACACCTACCACCAAAATCATGTGAAGGGAACCGTGGGATTTCAATTACTTTGATATTCTGGCAGTTGGAAATTCTTGAAGAATTGCACAAATGACATACAATTAATTCATGTATGGACTGGTTAATCTGATTTTGCACACCATGAACATCTTAAAGTGGGATATATTTGTGACACCTAATCCATCAATCAATCAAAACCAGTAACTAAAAAAATAAAAATAAATAAAAAACAGAGAGAGAGAGACTGACCATCCTGCGGTCGATCATGCTGCAGCCGTCGGCGCAGAGAAGAGTGGGGAAGGTGTCGAAGCCGTCGGAGAGGCAGAGATTGAGGATAAGCTTCATGCCGCGCTGAACCTCGGGCATCTCAGCGAGGGCGTGGTCCCTGGTGCACTTAGTATAGGACTTAAGCAGTATGATCCACCAGAAGCCCGAATCAACGGGTGCGACCCGACCGATTGCGGTCCCGCCGAAGTCAGCGACGAGGGTTTCCATGGCGCGGTTGGCATCGTACATGACCTTGAAACTGGCGGGCATGACGCCCTCCCCCAGGGTGAAGCAATCGATCCTCTTCTCGAAGCCTTGTAAGTGGAGGGTCTTCAGGAGGAAGTTCTTCACTATCTCCGGCTCTGGCTCTTTCTTCATCAGGTAGGCTAAGCCGCACGGCACGAAATCTCTCACGAATACCTGCATGGCCGGATTACGAAATGGGTGCTTGAAAAAAACAAAAACAAAAAGTACATCGAATCCACACCGTCCATGAAATGCGCCCAGGAGCTATGTAGGCCACACCACAGAGGACGGTAAAATCATGCCTAAACCCTCTAAATTCACATGATTTGGCCACATGAGTGGATGACTAAAATACCCCTACAAGAATTTTCACTGAACGATCTCAACGAAATTTCTAAAATGCCACTCACGCATGCTCGCCGCTGGTTGCGCACTAGAACTGCTGGAGCTTTTCCGCCACGTGATAATCCAGACCATTTGTCAATGAGATTCCACCGTCAATACAACGGCAGATTTTAACTGCTAATCTAGAATTTGTTACCACTGACTAGTTTTCCTTTTTCCATGTCACCCATATGAGGCGGGACCTTGTAGATGGACGGTCCAGATCATCACCTGATGGCTGATGGGGCAGAAGGAGCGAACATATAGGGCCCACATCATTATACAGGACAATCGCGGGCGCAGGTTAGGTACTACCCCCGCATGTTCGGAGCTCAGGACAGGCGAAGGCTAAGGGCCACTGAGGGGCCACCCTGAAGTATGACTCTTATCTACACCGTCCATCTCTATTTTCATATTGTTATGGGTAAATTTGATCCGAGCCGTATTGAGGTTGACTTAGAGATATCAACAAGCAAAGCTTCGGATCGAGGTCTTTTGTAGAACTTTGACACTGACCTAAAACTCAGAAGAAACCCTCACACATCTGACGTGTAAACTCCGACCAGGATTAGTTCGCTCATGAGCTCAGACAACCGTAAATATAGCTCAGCTCGGATAAGAACGTGGCTGAAAACTGTGCCGAGGGATTAACTCCCGTAATGCATATCTGGAGCGTCATCCGGGGCACAATCTCTGAGTAACAACCGATGACCGTGCGTGCATATCTCTCGTGTAATGGCGAAGACTGTGCTGAGATTATCGAACACATTCATTTTGACACGAAGATATATATAGAGAACATTTTAGTAGAGAAAGGTACGCAATATCTTGCACCCTAGACTTATTCAACGCAACTTAGACCCAGTTTTCTAACCCGACTTTGGCATCGGAGAGTCCCCTGCACTAGCCAAGGTTTCCTTTGTCTTCCTTTTGTGTAGGACTCGGGTTCGCTCCAAATACCAGGTGCTCGGTGGAGGGTGGTCCAGATATTAACATCAACACATATCATTATAGTGTACAGAACAAAAAATAAGGAAAATCAAGGCTAATTGCACACACCATAGGAAGCAGCAGTGCTAAGGACGCTCATGGTTGAAATCTTAGTAGGGCCCACTTGTCGTTTATTTTCCATCCAACCCTTTGATATGGTCATATACCTGAATGAATGAAGTGAAATAACAAATATCATCTTGATCCAAACCTTCGGTTGTCCCTGAGAATTTTTCAACGGTAGAAATTTAATCCTCACCGTGTGGCCCATTTGAGATCTGGATCAAAGTTAGTTTTGGAATAATATGAAAAAATGGATAGACGGTGTGGATAAAGTTCATACATCACGGTGGCCCCTCGGCAGCCCTCGGAGCCTCCGGCTGTCCCGAGCTCCGAACAGGCTTGGGTGGTACCTAATCCGCGCGCGACAATCGCACGGCAGTGCATGGCGATTGAAACGTGAATTTCATAAAACCAAAAAAGTATCCGATCTGGTAGTCCGCGGTCTACCTAGTAAATGTTAGTCCTGTAGTTGGGCCATCTGAATGGATGATCGAATCCGTTAAAGTCGTGCGTCCCATGACAAACAGACCATCTGTAAAGTATGACTTCCAATAAATCATCGTGTCCATTCAATCAAAGGACAGAAAATTACATGGTTGTCGCACTATTTATAATTTTCAAGCCTTTTTTTGTCTGAGTGATTGGAATTCGGATAATCTTTTCAGAAAAAGAGGGCCCCCCGTCTGAAGTGGGCCTCCTGCTGATCCCCATGGCCCAGCTGGCGGACTATGATTGCACTTCATAGTCCAAGGTCTACCAGCCTTCTTCCATTGTGTTAAAAACAGGAGAAAATGGAGGAATAGAGTAAGAGACATTCACACTTCTCAACCAGGGTAAAATCGCAAATTTAGAGTTCTTGAGAGATCCTCGGAACCGTTTAAAAGGAGAAGAAAGACTATGAAAAGGCTTTTCTTCGCGAAAAATCGTCGAAACCAAATTACACAAAAATGCAGACGGAAATGATAAAAATCAGATAGTATATTCGATAGAAACTCCGAAAAGTCTTTCAACTCGTCGAAACTAGCTCGTGAGAATCAAAACGAAATGCTTCAGAGGAATAAATCTATAAAAACAACAAAATTACAGGAAAAAAAGCGATCAGAAAATCCACACAAACTCGGTAATTATAGCCTTAGAAAATCTGAAAACGATCAATAAAACGGAAATCTCAGAAACCAGAAAATACAAAGAAAAATTGCAAAATGATTAAAAGCAAGAAAATCTCAAGCATGAATCTCGAAAGATCTGAAATATAATGAAATTACGAAAAACAAAAAAAAAAAAAAAAAAAAAAAAAAAAAAAAAAAAAAAAAAAACACATCTCAAACGATCATGAAATGTCAAGAAAGACAACAAAGAATCAACAGATATCGAAAATTAGATTTTAAAAAATCAGAAATTGTCATCCAAACGAAAATGTGAGTTCTAAGGAAAAATCGAGTGAGAAAAATCCACCTGATTGTAATTCAAGGCTTCGACGCCTGGCTCGATAGCTGCCAGAGCTCCGACGGGAATGCCTTTGTATAAAACGATTGATCGCCTCAGCTTCTCCCACGCCTCCTCGACCAGCACGTTGTTCTCCGTCGACAGTGTTCCATTGGAACGGATCGCCGGCGAAGGCGACGGATCTAGGCTATCCAGAAAGAACATGCTCTCCGACGGCTTCAAGACTGGGATCCGGAGGTTCGAATCGTGGCAAGCATCGTCGGAGTCACAGATCTGCATCCGTATGGATTTTTTCGGATTTTCCGGTAAGGGATCGGTGGAGTTTACTGCCGGAGGCTCTTTGGAAGATGTTTCTGTGGAAGTGAAGGTTTTCTCAGACTCTTGCGGAGGGGAGGATTTTAGCTCGGGAGAGAGATTGGTTTCCGGCGAGATTTGAGGTTTCTCGACGTCGGATCGGAGGTTTGTGTCTTGTTCTGTAAGAGGAGAGAGAAAGACGGTGGTCGGAACCATTTTCCGGCGAGTGAGAGAGCGAGAGGATTTTTTGGTTTTGGAGGGAAAGGGGGGTTATTTATAGTGGGAGTGGTGGGGTAGGTGAGAGCAAGGAAAGTGGGGCCCACAAGCTCTCTTTCTGCTCGCAGAAGCGGTTATGGAGGGACTAGAGAGGGATGTTGGAAACAGACACGAAAGTGGAGAGCGATTCGCGCGAGTATGTCTTGAAGAGCTTCATTGTTACACGTGGCAACTTGACACGCGCACTACCAATGTGGGTCCGGTCGTGATCACGTGCCAGTGCCAGGCTGTTCAGATTATGAAATGGGGCAACACATGTACGTTTGAAGGACGCCACTGGAGATCTATTTCTGACCCTCCATTATCTCGTGGGCCAGGTAATCACGGTAGGATAAACCTGGTCTTGTACACGTGCTGCGATTCGTCCCTTCCATCTCTTCGCACACGAATCAGCGAAGCATTTCAATTCCCAAGAACAAGAAATGCGAATTGCGAAAGCTACTCCAGCGAGAATGATGAATAGTACTCGCGGCAAAACGTGTCACGTGCAGAGGATATCATGCGTGCGAGGGATCCGGCTATCTTCCCAGACTCATAACATCAGGCAGGTCCACTAATAAGGTGGGCCACAATTGCACGGACCTGACGAGCAGATAATGTACGCACAAGCGCTTGAGAAATGAAAAGCTGAGATCTTGCACACGTGCCCCTCTTTTACTTAGGGTAAGTTTATTTAGAGCTGCCCACGAGTCGATTGAGTCGAGCTTGGAATGGTTCGAACCCGGCTTGGCTTGATCCTTGAGCCTGTCTAGCTAGCTCGGCTGAGTTCGATCAACTGCTCTGGCTAGTTTGAACCAAGTTTCCAAGCGCATTTTATCAAACACTTGAAATATATTTTAATTTTTTTATAGAATGCAAAACAGTAATAATACTTTACTAGTATTTCATCAAACATCTTGCATGCAGCATCAAAATCAAACACCAAGCAAACAACATCAAAATCAAACAACCAGCATATACATTCTTTCCTCACCAATACTTTGTTGAGTCATTTCCCTGGGCGAGCATTATTTATATCAAAATAACTAATTCCTTTGAGTTGAAGTTCACTCCAAGTCGAGTCAAGCTCAAGCAATCTCAAACTCGGCTCGCTCTAAAAATTAACTTGACTCGGTTCAAATCCAACTTCTAGCATAAGCGAGTCGAATCAAGTTAGCCAACCGAGCTAACTCGACTTGAGTACAGCTACATTTATCTAATAGATAAAATCTTCGATACTCTGGTTGTGTGGGCCCCAACCAGCATATATATATATATATATATATATATATATATATATATATATATATATATATGAAAAAGGTTCAATATGGTAGAGCTCATGGGAACTCCCCTTGAGGTCGAGCTGTATGGGCCCCACCATGATGTATGTTGAACATCTACCCCATTAGTCAAATGCACCATTCCATAGTGGGCCTAGGGCTTAAAAATCAAGTCAATCTGTGACTTGTGTGGGCCACACTACATACAAAAGTTGATAGGGGTTACCCTCCATTAAAACATTCATAATCATTTTTTGGGCCCACCGAGATGTGATTCACAAATCCAGCCCATCCATTATGTGTGTCCCACTTGAATGAGGGGCCAGAACAAGTTTCAGACGCATCCAAATTTCAAGTAGGCCCCACCAAGTTCTTTTATATGTTTTAGGCCTGTCTTCACATGATTTTATATGGTATGGTCCACCCGAGTTCCTTATACAGTTGATTTTTGGGATATCCCATAATTTAAAGGGGATCTATCAACTGCGCAGTGTGATGTTCAACATACATCATGTAGGGCCCACACAACTCGACCTCATTGAGAGTTCCCATGAGCTCGACCTACAGAATCTTATATATATATATATATATATATATATATATATATATATATATATATATATATATATATATACACACACTATGCGCTGACCTCCCGATAAGCCCCGTGAGGTCGAGCTGTGTGGGCCCCACCGTGATGCATTTCGACCATCAACACCGTGCATTTGATGGGTACCCTTGAAATTATGGGATATCCCAAAAATCAGCCGTATACAGAACTCAGGTGGGTCATACCATCTAAAATTATGTGAAGACACCGTTAAAACATATAAAAGCACTTGGTGGGGCCCACCTGAGTTTTACATGCGCCTGAAACTTGGTCTGAACCCTCATTCAAGTGGGACACACATAATGGATGGGCTGGATTTGCAAACAACATCTCGGTGGGTCTTCAAAAATGGTTATGAATGTTTTGATGGTGCACGGCCCCTCTCCACTTCTGTATGTGGTGTGAGCCACACAAGTCACAGATTGACTTGATTTTTGAGACCCAGGCCCACGATGGAATGGTGCATCTGACTGATGGGGTAGATGTTCGAAAGGCATCACAGTAGGGCCAACACAGCTCGACCTCATGGGAAGGACATGTGAGGTCGAGCGCATAGTGCCTTTCCCATATATATATATATATATATATATATATAATATATATATATATATATATATATATATATATATGGGAAAATGAACAATGCACTCGAGCTATTTTAACGTCCCGTGATGCGTGTCGACCATCAACACCGTGCATTTGATGGGTCCCCTTTAAATTATTGGATATCCCAAAAATCAGCCGCATATGGAACTCAGGTGGGCCATACCATCTAAAATCATGTGAAGACATGCCAAAAACATATAAAAGCACTTGGTGGGGCCCACCTGAGTATTGAATGCTGCTTAAACTTGGTTTAAACCCTCATCCAAGTGGGACACACATAATGGATGGGCTGGATTTGCAAACCACATCTCGGTGGGCCCAGAAATGTCCTATGAATGTTTTAACGGTGCACGGCCCCTCTCCACTTCTGTATGTGGTGTGGCCCACACAAGTCACGGATTGTCTTGATTTTTGAGACCTAGGCCCACGATGGAATGGTACATCTGACTGATGGGGTAGATGTTTGAAACGCATCACGGTGGGGTGCACACAACTACATTAAAAATCAGCTCTGGCGCATTGTACCTTTTCCATTATATATATATATATATATATATATATATATATATATATATATATATATATATATATATATATATATATCTGAATGCTCACTTGTGTACCTTTGCACATGGGTCGTGGGCACAAAATCTGAACATGCCACGTGATGCAACACCCCCTGAAATCATATCAGCCCAACTTTCAGCTTGATATAAAACTCTGATTTGCTGTGGTAAAAGGAACAATTTATTCCCTTAATTTTCATTTATCTTAGGCACCGGAGTTTTAATGGGAACTCCTGATAACTTTTTCAGAACTTATCACACATGTTGTGAGCCTAAAATCTGAGCTGTTCATGTAAAGCAGCACCCCATGAAAACCTTAAGGTCAAACTTTCACTATGATCCAAAACTTTGGTGGGCCATGCATCATATGGACGGTTCAAATTTTAGACCCACGTCACATGTGATGACTTATGGAAAAGTTATAAAAAGTCACCGTGTGCAGGTAAGCATTCCTCTCTCTCTCTCTTTCTCGTGAGAACTTTGTTGAAACTCTTGTAAGTTCCAAAGCATGAGCAAGAACCCGTGTAAAAATAAAAAACTATTTATGATTGATTTTAAACCAAACTTATTAATCTCAAATAAGTTGATTGTTTACTGTTATAAATATAAAAAATAAATTATGTAGTGGTATCCAAATGGGCCCTACAAGTTAATTAAGCCATTGAAAATTTATTCATCCGTTGTTGTCATTCCTTTAACTAAATCGTTTCTTTTGGATTTATCCCATGTAAGAGAGAATGAGAGCAATACATTACCACTTAAAGAAAGGTAAGGGAGATGCGCTAAACCGCCCATCTAGGTTTACCCACATTTCACGTGTATGATGTGGAGGGCAGATGGAGATATGGGTGACGCTGCCACCAGCCAGGTGGCTGATAGTCGGTGTGCTATGTGGATCCTACCATGATGTATGTGTTTTATCCACGCCGTCCATCCATTTTGAAAGATAATTTTAGTGCTTGATCACAAAAATAAGATAGATCTAAACTTCAGGTGGACCACACCATGGAAAACAGTAGTGGTTGAATGTATACCATTTAAAACCTCCTAGGGCTCACTGTAATGGGTGAATAGCCGATCCGTTTCCACATCTAGTGCTATCTCAGTTATATCTATTCTTTCTATAGAACATGTCGAACATGGCCCCCGGGGAAAGTTTAAGCAATGGGTGTCATTATCACCCTGCTATATGTGGTGTGGTTCACTTGAGCTTTGGATTTAACTCATTTTCTGCCTAATACTTAAAAATGTTATGAAAAAATGGATGGACGGCTTAGATAAAACTAAAACATCATGACGGTGAGCTCCACAGAACCTTGCCTAGAGGAATTATTCTCCGGGCAGGGAAACGGATTGGCTACTTCCATTGACACCAGCCAATGGCTGGTGGTCGGTAAACTGTGGGACCCACTAGATGTATGTGTTTCATCCATTCCGTCCATCTATTTTTAAAGGTCATTTTACAATATGAGACCAAAAAAAAAAAATGAGGTATATCTCAATTTCAATTGGACCACATTACATGATGGATGAAACACATACATCATGGTTGGCCCACAGAGCATCGACCACCAGCCTCAGGGCTGGTGTAGGGAGAGTAGCCAATCCGTTTCCCCATGTTGACCACTAGCCCCGGGGCTGGTGTCATAGGGAACAGCCAATCCATTTCCCAGGCAACCAGCCCTGGGGCTAGTGGTCGGTGATCTGTGGGCCTCATCATGATGTATGTGTTTCATCCATTCCGTTCATCTATTTTTACAGATAATTTTAGGGCTTGATCCAAAAAATGAGAGGGATATAAATATCAGGTTGACCACACCACATGAAAATAATAGCGATTGGATATCCACTGTTAAAATTCTCCTAAGGCCCACCGTACTGTTTATTTGAAATCCAATCCGTTGATTAGGTCATACAGGCCTAGATGAAGGGAAAAAACAAAAATCAACTTAATACAAAAAACTTTTATGCCCCATAATGTTTTTAATGTTTGACGCTTATTTAAAAATGTTTCATGTAATGTGATCCATTTGAGATTGGAATATACCTCATTTTTGGTCTCATATCTTAAAATGATCCGTAAAACTAGATGGACGGCATGGATGAAACACATACATCATGGTGGGGCCCACGGAGCACCTGACCACCAGCCATTGGCTGGTGTCAAGGGGAGTAGCCAATCCGTTTCCCAATCTTAAGTGGTTACGTGGCGTGAAGGTGGATCGCCGCTGGTGCTTTCCACGTGCGATGCCTCCGTACATGATCCGCTCTTCTGGCTATCAACGGACGGTGGCCACCCATCCATTTCCCGTTTAGGTAATCAATTGCCCTGAGATTTTAATACACTTGGCCATTACTCAAGGAAGCGGTTTGCGTCCTGCCCTTGCCTGGACGGAATCAGTACAGCCAGGGGCTTTGTGAGGCCCACCTTGATGTATTAGTTTCATCCAATCCATTCATCCATTTTTCCAGATCATGATAATTTAATATCCCAAAAATGGGATAGATCCAAGACTCCATTGGACCACAAAGTGGGGATTGAATGCCTACAAGGTCCATGTTGTTTGACATGGTATAGATTCAAGCTTTGTTTTTATACCATTTCTTCCTAAACTACCCCCACTTCTTTACTTTGCAAACTGCTATTTATAGCATTTATCCCCAAAATGCCACTAACAATAGCCGTAAGATTGCAATTTGCAGAGGCGTTGATACCATTTATTCCTGAAAATTCCCAACTTGCAACCCTCTCTATAACACTGATGATGATATAAAGAGGTGCGGTCCAGTGGTATCGATACAAAAATAAGCTGGATCCAAAACATAGGTAGGCCACTGCATATGGAGAAAATGGGGAGGGACACCCACCTTTGATTTCCAATGGAGCCCACCTGAGTTACAAACTCACCTGGTTTTTGGTAGGACGGTTATCCAGGTCAGATGAGGGGTCTGAACGGTCTGGATTCCATTTACACAATAGGGTGAGCCTCTGTGCAAATCAAGGGTAGGCGTCCCCTCCCAGCTTGTTCCCTGGCCCACCTCAGCTTTGGATCAGCACATTTTTAGGAAATATGGGTATTTTGGGATGATGCATGTGATGAACGACTAGGATTTTTTGAACACATTACGTGGGGCCCACATCTGCTGAGTTCCTGTGGAGTGCGTTCTGGTGTTGGTAGTGGTGTTGGATTTCTATTTATCCGACCAGAGCTCTTGTGGGGCCTGCTGCCATGATGTATCTGTTTATCCACACCGTCCATCCATTTTCTCTGATCATTTGGTATGAGCCCAATAAGTGGACCACACCAGAAACACGGTCTCTTTAGACATGATGGCGACTCAACTCACTAGACCCATGGCAGGATATGTGCGGCAATCTGGACCGTCCATATTGTGGGGCCCACAGTCCATTGAAGCGCGGAACAAAAATTTAGACAGATTGAATGGCCATAATCGAGAAATTGGCGTGTCCATCAAATGGATGGTTAAAAATTAAAAACGGAGGGTCAAAATTCACCCATCTCAGTTATATACAGTTATGCATGTCTTTCCCTCCAGCGCAGATTCACTCACAAGAAGAAACAGAGTCTATTAGCACCATAATCAACAATTGACCATTTTACCCCTTTCTCATGGGCAACCAGCTCGTCCAACCATTAGGTCACCGCCACGTGAATTTGGAGGTTTTATGGTAGTTTTTCATTGTTTTATATTGTGTGGCCCACCTGATGGTTAGATTAGCCTGATTTTTTGGACGTCTTGATATTATCATAGAGCAGCACTAGAGGACGGGTTGGATGCAATTTATGTGTAATGGTGCACCCCAAACACAAGCCAAATGAACTTCCTAACCACGGATTCAATATTAACGTAATCAACCCTTGTTCTCTTAGGTCTTCCACTCATTAGGATTACCACTCAGGTGGGTTGGGTCCAGCATGAGTTGGGTCGAGGGTCAATCCGAGCCCCACATGACCTAAAGGGTGCCCAACCCAAATTCCAACCCCAACCTGAATTCTAACATACTACATCCGACCAACTAAAATACATCCTTACTTTCATAGTCTCTATTCTGATGGTTTTTCATGCAACTCCCATCATTATATGACTTGCAGGTATTGAACCAAATCCTCTTCAAGTATATATGATATGAACATCCCAAATCAAATATCCACGTATCTATAAAATGACTCATACCTGAGGAGACTGAGATGAGGTCTCCTTCGAAGCTCACTTGCGCTACACTAGCTGACTTGCATGTGTTCTTTATATTCTTTTTTTTATATATAGGACATCCTTCCGTTTTTGGCCGTGTCTCTTGAAGTGCCTATTCACACCATAGTAAAAACAGTCATCATTATCCTTCGATTTCGATCTAGACTTATTCTTACCAAATCGCTCCACGGATCTCCCACATTACTAAGCCCCTTTCGCAATTAACCCTTCCGCCTGAAAATCTTCATCGCTTCTTTTCTTCATAATCTCGTTAGACACGAGAGCCACGATGACTCCCTCCATCTTCAGAGTACTCTTCTCATATAGCAAAGTAATAACAAGATGGTCATAAGATGTGGGAAGTAATGCTAATAGTAACACATCGTCTTCATTTTTTATTGTCTTTCTGAACCTTAACAACTCGCTACATATCTTCATAAACAAGTTCATATGTTCCAAAAGATCAGATCATTCCTTCATCCGTAGCCCATAAAATGTTTCTTCAAAAACAACTTGTTGGTGAGGAACTTCGTTATCTATAAATCTTCTAGTTTCCTCCACATTCAGGGATGATTCCTCGTCCAGAACGTTGTACATGATTTCATCCGAGTTCGCTCCAGTCGTCTTTCGACATATTCTCCAGTTTAGTTTCTAACAATACATTACTCAACCCTTGTGACACTAAAATATCATTAACATTCCACTGCCACAAACTGAAATTGTTATTTTCATCGAATTTTTATATACCACTTTGCTGTAATTCCGAACCACAACAAACTCAAATTAACCCTAGATATTAGAGACTTGAATCTAATACCACTATTAATCCTATGCTTTGTGGAAGCACATACAACAAAGATAGAACAATCAAATAGAACCAACCAACCAAAGCAAAACACATACACAATTTTTACAAGAAAAAATCATGACACAAAATGACAGAGATCTCCACTATAATTGAAACATTAGAGTTACACCACTCACCATCTTCGATTACATAAACAACCTGATCTCCCCTTGCATTGCACACCACAAGAAAACCCTAGCCCTTAAGAAAATCCTTTCACAAGCCCTAAGTGCAGAAAAACCTCTCACCTTGCAAAACCCTTATACTCTAAGAGCAAACATTCAACCGTTAAAAGTCATAATCACAATTAGGTTAAATCCCCCTATTTTCGCAAAACAGCGTAACATAGCCCACGTCCATTGGTCGGACCCTGACCAACGGTCACCAACCGATTCAGACCGACAAAACCTGCTCTGCTCCTGAGTTCAGACTGAGAAAACATGCACTCTGTAGGCTAGGCCGACACTCAGTCGGGCTGACCAAAAGAGCCTTGCTTGAGAACTCTGACCCTGCAGAATGCAAGGCACTAGCACAACAGACTAATTTTGTCCCGAGTCGAATCAGGACTCGCCAAAGTCATGGTATCATACGAGATGATCCTACCGAGTTCAAGTTGAATCTCAGGCGAGTCTCACCAGACTCGCAAAACATACTTGGTCGACGGAAAACAGATTTATAAGACCCTCAGCCCAACGATATGGAAACTAAACAAAGGTTGTTAGTATGTACAAGCGAGCCAGGGTCCACAATGATCATGATACCTTTTCCTACAAAGGAACTTAAAATGCCAACACCAACCGTTAATTACTCATCCATCAGGACCTGCCATAGATAGTCTTTATCCCAAGAAACTAACATGACTGGAAGAACCTAGCCATTAGTTTGAGAACTTGGACCATTGCTGCATTTCCAGAGTAAGCTTATTTAGTCATTTTCAAGGCACAGACCACCGATGATGGGGCCCACCAGATCAACATCCACGCATATCACTAAACCATGATAGGCATTGCCTTTAAAAATAAAAATAAAAAACAATATGAAGTACATGCGTGCAGGAATCATAAAAAATAAATTGCAAAACCATGTTTCAAAATCTCACACACGCACTTTTGACTGTTGCAGAGTAAGACCCGGATATCTGAGTAGGAAGCCTCTTTTCTACTCGGGCCCACCAACAACATCACCATTTAAAGGCATGTTAGGACATGTTGCTAACCTTTAGCTTACCCCCGCTCAAGCTCCATGACATTTCTGTACCTTATATTATAGTTACCCCAGTTCAGTGCTGGCTAGCAGAGAACAGGAAATGCTGCTCTACAAGTGAAAGAAATAACGAAAGCTTGCCGATTCATCCTCGCGTTTCTCAAGACGACTTCAGCATCTTCTTGTAATCCTGAAATGTCCCTAGGAACGGTGTTACCCTGCCTTCCGACACCGCCCACAGCTCGCCGACGCTTCCAGATATCAGATGTTCGTCATGACTTACCTGCCAATACGAAGAGAAAATACGCGATCATATTAAAAATATATATGAAAAAAAAAAAATGGAAGCCAGCTCGAATAGTTGGAACAAGGCTTCGACAATGATGATGATTGAAGTTCTTTGAGAAAAGAGGAACTGAGACGAAGTTATACCGTAGTTGCCACAGTTGAAACTTAAAAGACTTGGTGAGTCAACCAGACTTGTTGGGCTCTAAGTCGTGATTCACCCAAGTCGGGACTGAATCAGCCTCACCTACCCGAGTCAGAGGTGCTTCGTGATATCAAACCAGATTGGACCAAACCAGTCCGAGTTGACTCAGATGAGTTGCATCAGACTCGTCCGAGTCATAAAACCATGATAGTTACCCAATTCACTTGGAACATGATGGAACCATGAATCAACTCAAGCGAACTAAGTTGCAGTTTGATGCGATGTAACCGACCCAACCCAATGGTAAGCCAAACCCAACCGAAAAAAATGTGCTTATTCCCAACCCAACTTAATCCAGCTAGAATTTGCTCAGCCCGAACCCAACTCGATTTCAATCAGGTTGGAGTTTTCCAACCCTAACCTGACAGAGGACCCAAGCAACCCGAACTCAGGTTGGATCGGTCAAATTCCAATTGTTCCGAACCCAAGTTGCAGCCCTAATTGTGAATCAGTTGATTAATTCTGCAGAATACCACATATTAAAACATTGCACTGCTCAATCAAACTAGCTGAGTCTGGCCCATGAATTAGACAAATTACAAAAATGAACTAAATGAGCCTACAACAACAGACCAATGAGTTGCTACTATTGCCGACTCAAATTGATCAACCACCGAATTAGGTAACCGTAAGTGTGGTCAGCCCAATGAAGCATACATGTGAGGAACACTTTTTGGTGATCCAAATCATTCATATGGGGCCCACCATGGACAGGAGGTCCTCCAGAAATGTCTACCTTGAAATGACCCCAACTGTTTGGAAAGGCCCCATTGGATGCCGACCACTGGCTGTAAATTACAATCATCCATCTGTGTGCCATCAATGGATGGGTAGCCATATCTAATGTGGGGGATACTTGGGCATGGCCCACCCCCATGATACCAGATGGACGGCTTAGATACCAAAAGGGAGACCCCACGTGTACCATTGATGATTCTATTGAACGAGAACGGTATTTCTTTCATTCGAATTGAGCATCCAAAGAAAAGATCCATCATATCAAAGAAAGTAAAATAGGTGAGAGGTACATACCATGAGTACCCCTCCTTGGAAGAGGACAAGACCTTGGATCAGCGCCTCAACAGCATCCAAATCCTGCAAAAGCCAACAACAGTTCCAATTACATTCATCAACAATTTCTATCGAATTAACACAGAGCCCATTTGGTTGCAGTTAATTTTTCAGTGAAAGGGACATGTTTCAATGTTGTTTACACATTACGAAATTTGCATCAAGGGAATGACCATCGTGCTCATTTCATCTGTCAGAAGAAATTAGCTCGCTCATTTAGGACAGCTCATGCGGAATGGGTCTTACACACTTTCCAAGCAAAGCAAACTTCGTGTGAGTGGGGACGGTAGCCATTTACAGTCGTTTCCAAAGAGCGCATTATTATTTGGAATGCTGCTTCCAAATGAATCCACATGCTGGAAAAGACAAGTCTAATATTGTGCTTACTGCATTCTAGCATTGCTTTCCTGATTCCAAGTACTGTGGAGCCCATGCACCTCGATACATGGTCAGATGTGCCAACTGGACACATGTTGAGAATATCTAAGCCATGAATCAGGTGGGCCTCACGGTTTAAATGGCCTGGCCCAGTGGCCCACTCATCAGGCACACCACATGTCTGCATTAGAAGTGGACCGTTGGAAAATGTTTTAACCAACCATTTATTTCATACATGTCACCCACCTGATACATGGACTGGACTTATTCTTGGGCACCTGATGGGCCCCTCAGATGTCCTGCCAAATGTAACACATTTAGGAGTGAAAAAAAAAATGTGACAGGGCAGTTGCCTGATCTCTATTGCCATCTCTTACATTAGGCCTGCTACATGATTAAGCGCTTCAAAACCAAAGCAGATCAAGTTTAGAGACTGATAAATAAATAAAAACAAAGTTTAAGAAAACCCGGAAAGACTCGAATCTAAAATTTTTAGAAGGTTATTTTATAAAAATAGCACCATGAGACCCGTTTTGATGACAATAAAAATCATTCCCACTCATTTCTGACCAACAGAAGTGACAAATGTCTCAGCACCTATTGAAAGTTGATACAGGGTTCAGATTTAACCCACTACTGTAACCCACCGAAGAATGGATGGACCTATTTTTCTATGAGGATAGGGTCACATGAGGGCGCACCTAAAAAGGGTTTGGATCCAGCATGTGTGACACAATGGCACGATTTCTGGTGGCGGCAAAACACCGCCTGCCCAACTCATTTATGTGCAAAAGAGCCTTAAGCTATTTTTCAGATGGCATCAACCGTGCAGGAAGAAATGATTTTTAAAAAAATTATAAAAGGGTGTCGTCCTTGAAGTAAAAGAAATAAGTAAAAGACAATTTATTACTCAACCTAAGCTTCCAGTCGGGTTGGACATGGGCCCACACAGTCCAAATCAAATTTCAGTTTCAAAACCTCTCAGCAAAGATGATGTGTCACGTGAAGGACACTAAGAAGAGCTCAAGTCATTTCAACAGACTTACAAGATGGTTCGATGGCTCGTCTAGTAGAATGATGTGTGGCTTTTTGAAAGTAATCTTTGCAAATGCAACCCTGCTTTTCTGGCCACCTGAAACATTGAAAATAGATATATTGACCCACATATAGATGTCTCCGCAGAAAGTCGGAAGCTAGAAAGTTTAGAGAAAACGCTTTGTCACATTGCTTTTAATCTAGAAAAAATGTTCAAAAAACTCACTGATCAACTTGGTACTCAATCGAGTCGACTCACTTGGGCTCTCAGCTCCCTAGTACCTTCAAATTGATCTTGAGTTTCTAAATAATAGGAATTATATTGGGTGCTCAGCAACAGTATAGTTTGCTGAACCACAGGATACATGTAGGTTTCACTGCTCTTATGTTCCACCTAGGGCTGCTGAGCCTGAGTTCGGCTTCAGCCCAGATTTTGAACTGTTTGATCCAGGCCTGATGGGCCGGGCATATTAAAAATTTTGATTTTAACAGTCCCAAGCCCGACCCATTTACAGCCCTAGTTCCATCTTGACCTGATGGGATTCACTGCCCACGTAAGATAGGACATGCCCCAAAATGTCTTCAAGATTGGATAATCTTTGGCCTACAAATGGAAGTTAAAGAAAAAAATACACAGCAACTCCCCACGTTAAATGGAAAGCAAGCAAAAGATCATGAGTTAATGATCTGGAAAATTCAGGGGCATTCCCCATCCATCATGCTGAGGCCCATCAGATTGGCGTTCTGACTCACTCCATGGACCCTACATGTATCAAATCCTATTTCAAACTTTAAGCCATGCTATAACTATGATGAAATCGGAAGGTAGAGATATACCTGACAGAGTGTACATAGGCTGAAGCGCGAGATTGCCCGTGACACCAAAAGAACCCAGGTGAGCTCTGAGTTTTTGTTCGGGAACTCCCTGAGAGAACAAAACATGAAAGTATATCACGGTGCCTGTGAATCGGATGTGGTCTGGATTGACATACATCTAAGCCACTTTTATGGTGAATGAGTGACCACCATTTAAGAAATGGTGGAAAAAGCACATGTAGTCTAGAGTTTTCAGAAATAACTAAGACTGTTAATATGGCTACAGTGCCCATGACTTTTCAATCTTTTAGAAAAAAAAAAAGGTAATACATCAATTCCCAATCTTAACACCTCTGTTCAAGTATTTCTATATCTGCCTGCTGTTTCTGAAAATCAAGGGTTTCAAATTAAAAAAATAAAAACTGCAAATACATAAATACCAATGCAGCATATAGACTATAGGAACTCACTGGGTAACAGCGCATCATATAAAAAAGCGGATTCGAAGACAAATCAAGCCCATCAACGTGGTGCTGACTAAAGACGGCCATTCGAACCTGCAAAATGCAAACTGCATGAGTTCCTACTAAATAAGAGCATGTGAAAACCACCCAAGTGCATCAACATTCATGTTGTATTTGATTTTTCTATTAAATGAACAAAAATAGTTTATAGGCAAGGTATTCTGTATCGGTAACAGTGTTCACAGCCAGTACGGAGGTGTAACAGCATATCGGTCTTTTCTTTTTCCCCAGAAAAATCTAGAAAAATACCAGAAAATCCCAAATAATCTAAATATTTCAAATATGTATTCACGTTTTGTTTTGAACATGTTTATGATAGCCTAACGGTCCAATCTTTGGTGAGAGTGTAGTATCAGGCTGTCTGATGAATTTATTAACTCGATAGGCTTAGATTGATCTCAAATTGGCCCCACAATTCATGCAAGTTATAGCACTCATCACACTAATGCACATCCCTAAGCATTTAACATCATTCTCCAAGATAATTTTTTTTAATGAAATTAAATTCGGATGAATAATGTCGCTTGTTTAGGGGGTCATTCAAATGACCCCAAAAAGTCCCAAAATTCATGTTATGTGTGGCATTCATCCTACTAATACATATCCCTAAGCATTTGACAACACTCTTTCCCAATAATTATATAAAAGATTAAAATTAAATTCGGATGAATAGTGTTGCTGATTTGAGGGGGTGGCTCAAATGCCCCCAAATCGGCTCCAAATTCATGCAAGCTATGACACATTCCACAAATGTATATCCTCTAATAAATTTTAAGAAAATTTTGAAATAAAATTCGGATGAATAGTGTCGCCAATTTGGGACCATTTTGGGATTGATTTGGGAGACCACTTGATGCCCCAAATTGGCCTCCAATTCATGCAATCTATTGGCACACATCCCACTAATATAATTAGCCTCATATTGGTAGACATTTATTGGATAGTAAAGAATGAAAAATATCCAATGGTCCCGACTTATGCAATTGGCCCTAACTTGTGCTTATTTCATCCTAGTATTAGATCATTTGACAGTTAGTGGACTAAAGAATTAAAAGTATCTAATGGTCTTATTTCAACAAACAAGTGTCCATAACTCAATCATTAGCATCATTCACACAACCTGATTTTGGGATTTTGACTTAGCAATAGCGGCCCAACATTTTAATGGATTTAGTTTAATTTAATACATACCAACTGGACAAATTTCATGTCTATCAAGTTCATACTCTACTAGACTAGTGAGAGTTGCCTTGACCATAGGGCCCACCTTGATATAAGTGTTGTATATCCACGCCATCCATCAGTTTTTTCTAGCTCATTTTAGGGCATGGTCCCAACAATGAAGCATATCCAAATCTTAATAGGGGCCACAAAAGTTTTGGATCAAGTTGATATTTGTGTTTTCCCTTCATCCAGGTCTGTATGACCAAGTCAATAGGCTGGATGGCAAAGAAACATTATAGTGGGCCCTAGAAAGATTTTAATGGTGAGCAGTCAATCACCATTGTTTTCCAGTGGTGTGGTCCACCTGAGGTTTGAATCTGCCTCATTTTTTGGCTCATACCCTAAAACAACGATCCAAAAATGGATAGACAGTGCGGACAAAACACACATCATGCCTCGTGGTGGGGCCCACAAAGCAGCATCCATTAGAGACGTCGCTACTGGCAGTGTCAGTATACAATCTGCGTTCCTCTGCATGAAGATAGGTGTGTTCCTTCCGTATCTCGATAGGGCAGCTTATACGGTCGAGATGGAAGGGATACGTATCGTTGGCAGGAGGTTGAACATCTCCCAATTAATCTTTCGAGCGGATTCTTGCGGGGCTAGTCAGACGATGATAGATTCAAGCACGGAGTTCGTGTTCCTGGTGGAGGATGCGTACATTAAGGTGAGCGAGGAGGTGGCGAGGCTGGTGGGGCCCACCAAGCTTAAGAGCGGGTTCGCTTGCACAAGTGCACCGGATGTGTGCATAGACGGTGACATGGTGGAGATCGGACAGCTAGTTGGGGAGATGGTGTTCAAGATGGAATGTGGGGTGGGGTGGAGTTCATGGAAGAGGAGCACGTGTGGGTCTTGGTCGGGGGTGGGGTCACATGCCAGAGCATGGGTCATCGGTAATTTCTATCAACAAAATATGTGGCTAGAGTTTGATGTTTTGAATCGAAAGGTGGGGTTTGGGAAAGTTGAATGTAGTAACATCATCGGAAATTTCCACTGTTGAAACATTCGTGAAACCACAAATTGTTTGTGACAAATCCACCCCGTCCATCTATTCTTCCAACTCATTTTAGGGCATGGACCCAAAAATGATGCAGATCTAAAGCTCAAGTGGGCCACGCGATAGGAAATAGTGGAAAAGAACACCCACCATTGAAATATCTTGGGGTCTTGGATGGGGTGGATTTTAGGGCTGAAAGTTGGGCGGGTTGAACCCGACCGACCCATGACCGACCCAACATTGGGTTGGGCTTGGGCAGGATGTATCGAGTCCGATCTCAGGCTTAGGCTTGGCTATACAAACACCAACCCGATAAAACTTGGGTCGGGCTTGGGTTGAGGTCTTGGGTTGCCCGACCCAACCCGAACCCAATCAATATATAAGTTTCTTATAGATTATAATTGAGTGTGGATTATATGTGTTGAAGACATAGGAAATTCCAATGTTGTCGGGTCTCATTGGTCCATATCATTTCCGATGACTCAAGCTAACAAGATATGCTGGATTTCTATGCTGGATTTCTCTCTCCCAAATAGATTGTGTGCTACACAACACGACTTTTAAATGAGTAGTTGTCCTATATTTTAGCTTGTTTGTTTAGAGTAAATGAAGTTTTTTAATGATAAATAACTATATATATAATTAATAAAATCATAGATATAAAAAATAAGAAGTGTATTTAAATATAATAAACTAATGCAATCATTAAAATATTAGCATGTATCCACCCGAACAACCCGACCGAACCCGCTTGGGTTGGGCCTGGGTTGAGAATTCCCAACTCGAGGTTGGGTTGGGTTGGGTTAGGGTTGAGGTACAAGAACCTTGGGTTGGGCTAGGGTTGAGCACCAACCCGACCCAACCCGCCCGACTTTCAGCCCTAGATTTCTCGCAAACTTCAAGGTGGGCCCCACATACGGTCAGGGTTAGGGTTGCATGTCAATCAACGTTAATAAACGAGGTTCAGAGAGGTTGTTGGACATTCAAGTTCAAAGCACGAGGGTTGCCCGACCATAAGTGGGACCCACCATGAAGTTTGCAACAACTCCGCCGGTCCATCGGATTTGCCATCTCATTTTAGGGTATGGGCCCAAAAATGAGGCCAATACAAAGCTTAAGTGGACCAAATGAACACGAAACAGTGGGTCTTTACGCATGCCTCGGTGGTAGACTCACAAGAGTTTCAACACAAGGTCATGGGTTCGAGTACCCACTGTGGTGTGAGTGTGGGTGTGAGTGCATGTGTAAAAAACTTTTTTAAAATTTTATATATATAAAAAAAGCCCATCGTTAAAGCGTTTGTGGGGCCACGGGCTGTTTATGGAAAATCCACCTCGTCCATCTGTTTTGCAGGCTCATTTTATGGCATGGGCCCAAAAATGAGGCCGATACCAAGCTCCAACGGGCCACGCGACAAGAAACAGTGAGATTGAATGTCCAACATTGATTTGCCTCATTTTTGGGTCCATGCCCTAAAATGAGCTGGAAAAACAGATGGACGGGGTGGATTCCTGACAAACATCAAGGTAGGCCCCACGTACGGTCGGGGTTGGGTTGGCAGCGCAATGAATCCAATATGTTGAGTGGAAATGGCCAAGTGCGGTAAAGTGAAGGCAGTTTCATCAATACGAAAATACGGAAACCCATTCGTATGGGTAACTAACAACAGGCGGTTTCATGTCTAACGGTGAAAACCATGGGCCGGTTTTGGGTCTCTACTCATGGCTCAGTGGTAGACGTTGTGTTTCAACTCTGAGGTCATGAGTTCAAGGACCCATGTATGCGTGGGGGTGTAAGAGTATGTGTTTCTCACCTTTAAATAATAATAATAAATAATAATAATAATAAAATAATAATAATAATAATAAATAAAAAAGAACACTAGGGGCAGGTTTTGAGAAATAGTTTAAAAGCAGGAGGTTTTTTGTCCGGAGATGAAAAGGCAGGTGGCTATATGGAAAAATCTCATATATATATATATATGAGAGTGAGAGAGAGAGAGAGAGAGAGAGAGAGAGAGAGAGAGAGAGAGAGAGAGAGAGAGAGAGCAGAAACTGTATCCAAGAAATGTATTATATTAGGAAGGTTTAGAAGTAAAAGTTACCTTAGCAGAACGAAAAACTGTTCCAGAGCTTGGCTGAAGTTCACCTGATATTAATTTGAGTATAGTTGACTTGCCAATGCCATTTGGTCCAACCACTGCAAAGGAGGGAGGGAGCAAACATGAGAAAAAAGCAAGGCACAAAAAAATTCGTGATCAAAAGTTAAAATTTATCAAGGATCATAACTAGGCTACCAAAAGAAATATGAACACACCACTTTGTGTCTGGCATTAAGCAATAAGTCTGTAAACAAAGTTAGTTGTATCCATTTAACATTTCTCCACCTCAAGAACCATAGAAGAGCAGATAAGAGGAGCTTGATTTGCGCATGCTCATTCAAGAATTGGCATTTGTCACCCTGTGCTAACATGTAGCCTGCGGGGTGGTGGATTGAGACTGTTCTTGTAGTGGGTATGGTCTATAGATGGCTGGCAATTGAAAATCACACAACAGGTGCTGCACTATTTTTCTATTTATCACTGAAAGGCACTCACGTGGCCAAAATTCACAAAGAACCAGGCCATACACTAGATATGCCAATACCCTTCAAAAAAAAAAAAAAACACCTGATATATCATCCAAGACTTACAGAGACATGCTCCAAAGATAAAAGTTTAGAACCTAGGGTATATTCTGATGCAATGATATTTATGGGGTATCAAATACAGCAGCCAGTCAAAATAGCATAATTATGTTTAGAAGCAATGAGAACGTTACCTCCACGAGGCATGAAGTTTGGGTCCCAAACAGTATTATATTGAAGTGCCATTTTTTACAGTGAGTAGCTCCAAACGTCATTCAGCATTACATACAAATTGGGCCACACACAGATTACAAAGGCAACTAAACATATACATATACTTGCTAAATACACAGAAATAGAGATGATATCAAAAAACAACATGTGATTTTAACACCCACTCTTATGATGCTATACCTGGATTTATTTTTATTTTTTTTTAGATGCTCCTCATAATGCATTCTTTTATACCAATTCTATTTTTTTATGAATTCAAACCAATTCTCCTTATGCTTCTAGGACGCGACACTAGCATATCAAATAAAAATAAATGCACAAACACAAAGCACCAAGAGATAAACAGGTAAGGTTTTAAAAATAAATAAATAAGAGTATCTGCTGTGACCACAGCTAGAGAGACCCAAAGAATGCTACATCATGCAATAGAAATGCTAGAGAAAACCCCACAGTTAAAAGCCTCAGCGACTCAGACCGACTCGTTCAGTCCTGAGTCAAGTCGGGACTTGCCCAAGACGAGGCTGATTCAGCCCAACTCGGCAACTCATGGTATTGATCCAGAACCGGTCCTACGAGTCCAAGTTGACTCAGACAAGTCGCATCAGACTCGTCTAAGTCCTAAAATCAAGGAAATCACTCCAATTTCTCCCTCATAATGAGATGTAGATTTAACAACACTAGCTCAGTCTAATAAAAATTTAATATGAAATACTCAAACAGAAAACAAGAAGATTTTACATATGATCCTTACTTGCTATGCGGCTGTCAAGGTCTATCCCAAAATTCAAATTCTTAAACAAGAGAGGCCCCCCAGGATAACCAAAAGATGCATCGCTGCAACCACAAGCATGAGAAATTCAGAATATATGTGCGCTCTTGGCATACAACAGAACCATAGTTTAAGAACCCAAAAACTCAACTCGACTCAATGTCCAGCCAGGTCGGGTCTACTCAAAAACTCAGCCAAGTCTTTACTCAACTCAGCTTTATATTTAAACAAAAAAAAAAAAAAAAAAAAAAAAAAAAAAAAAAAAAAAATCATAAATACTTCACTGTTATAACAAGACATAAAATAAAATAGCTAAAATAAACACAACTGAGCAGGTGGTACATTGCTAGAGTTGGCTTTCACAGCAGAGGTCATGATTTAAAAACTCCATCCCCTCGTTTTTACCCTTATCGAGTTACTAGTTTGCCTAGAAGAGTGACTCGGGCTGAGTCATCAGTCCAACTCACCGAATCAATGACAAGAACAAGTTTCATAGTGAGTCAGATCATGCCACCAAGTTAATGATAACAGTGAGTTGGCTCAAAATCTCGCCGAGTTGAGTTGTCTTGGATCATGCATTTTCATCATGCACACACCACACACAGTTTGACGAGATGGGTGACTCGGCCATTGTGAGTCGTATTGCCTCGACCAAGTCATCAGTACAACTCAACAAGTATTGCCAAGTCATCTCTGAGTCAATGGTTAGAGTGAGTTTAATAGTGACTCGGCTCAAAATCTCGCTGGGTCAAATCGACTCGGATCATACATTTCATGAGACAGATACACACAATCTGCATGTGTGGATTATTTGTGTGTAACACTATACACGCATGTATGTGTACACAAACATGTAAATACGCCTGCAAGAGCAGGAACTCAAACTCGTAGTATCTTCTCGAACTGAAATAAATGTAGGCAATAAACAATCTCTTTTTATAGGTAAATTGAGCTTGAACCTGAGACCTCAATGTTGAAATGAAGGCTGCCAACCATTGAGGAATAGGCTCAGGCCCTACCACTGAGGTAAGCAATAAACAATCTCAATCTCCTAGAAGAAATATTGAAGAGAGAGAGAGAGCGAGAGAGAGAGAGAGAGAGACCTGAAACTTATTATGGGCAGGCCTGGTTTATCATCAGGAGTAGGGAACTCGAACTTGTAGCTGCACACCGAAAAACGAGTAAAGGACATTAGCCATCTTGAAGCTGAAATAAAGACCAAATGAAGAGAGACGTTTTGAAAATTCTCCAGTGTGCTAGACATGATTTTCATTTTCTTTTTTTCTTTTTTTTTTAAACATTGTGATGGACATGTTTTGATTAGTCATGAAAACAAAACCAAAGTGGATATCACAGTTCACAAAGACGACAACATACTCTGGATCATTGACAACTTCATCCACATGACCCATCCGCTCCAATGCCTGAAGAATTCCAAAGAAAGAAATGACAAGTGTAAATACATGTGTTTGAGGAATTATATGTTAGTTGGTTCAGGAATATGTATTATCCTCAAATCCTGAATTCCTAGAAGTGGTGTGCAGGATCTGGCTATCCAGATCATTGATGGAAGGGCCCTATCGTACATGGACCCCCTTGTCTCCGTCCAATCTTTGGCCTTGTTCAGTTGAATCTGGACCATTATAGCAGTTTTCCTAACCATCTATTTGCAGACAACAGAGCAAAGGGTTAGGACTGTCCAGTCAGGATATTTCTGAGGCATGGTCTATACGACTATACCTAGGAGTTTCCATCAAATCAAAGGTCTAGATCATCAGACTACAAGACCCACAGGTAGGAACTCAGGACCTGAGGATCATATAATTCTTTAATATATATACACACATAATTATAATGATAATAATATCAAATTGTATTAACAGCCACATGAACCAAAAGTAGCAAAATCTCATAGTTGCCAGGCTCAAACAGAAAGTAAACATGCACTAACCAGCAGTCAAGACCTCAGAGGCAACTTTATTAGAGGTCTGAGTTTAGGGCTGCAACTTGGGTTTGGTTTGACCCAAACCTGACTTAAACAACCCGAGTTCAGGTCAGGTAGGGACAGATTAGGATTGGAAAACTCCAGTTTGATCTGAGCAAATTCGGGTCAGGTTAGGTCAGGCTGGGAATAATCACATCTATTTGGATCGGTGATTGGGTCAGTTTAGAGTATAGAGGAATTCAGATAGGGTTTGGGTTGGGCACATTGGGTTGGAATTTGAGTCAGGTCACATTGCAGGTTGGGGGGGGGCTCAGGTTGACCTTCAACCCAACCTGCCCGAGTAGTGCCGCTATCTAAGTTCAAATTGGCAAAATCAATTGAGAACATGTAAAGTCTTTTATAAGACAATCATTTAGAGTGATACTCAAAAGTTCCATTTAACCAGGTTAACACCATAAAGAAACATCAGCAGTTAGCTAACCTTGATTCTTGACTGAACAAGAGACGCCCGTTTTGCATTGTAACGGAACTTGTCAATAAATGCCTGCAGAGCAAAAGAAAAATAAGATGTCACATAAAATATCCACAGTAGAACACAAGAATGTCCAACTTCCATGATATTGCATATTCATACAAGCACTCTCTTTTTCTTGTCATTTCTTTTCTGTTTCTTTTTTCTTTCTTTTTTTCCTCCTTTTTTTGTGGCCTGGGGAAAGGAAACCCCTTTCTAGTTAATCAATAATTTCAAACAAACAGTAACAACTTCTCCACCCATCTACAAGTACTGTCAGGCCTTAAAATGTGATTTGCAAAATGAAGCCAACCATCACTATACAAGCTAGGTTCATTAATCACATATATATTATACATGTAAAATAATAACACAAACATATATATATATATATATATATATATATATATTTGTGTATGTACAAAACATCATCTTGATGTTAATTTCTAATTGAGACTAAATTATTTCCGTCTCAGATTAAATCATACACATATTCACAGGAATCTTTAGAACGAAGATGGCAAGAGTGGCCCGCACAAGAACTAACCCAAGTAATACTTATTACTTAGTTCAAATTTAAATATTAAATAACAGTATAACATTGTTGGGTTTCAATATAACTAATTTTTTATTTCAAATTTCACCTGGTCTAGTGGTTAAATTATGGAGAAGATGCTCCTGACTCGCCATGAGATCTCAGACGTATCTTCCTCCAGTTGTAAGAGAAATTAGAGCACATTCATAAAGAAAGACAAATCAGCTGGTGCCTACAAGCTGGAGAAGATGGTCCACATCCACTACAACTGAGATTACATATCAGAAATCTGGCAAGAGTAACGAACAATTAAGGCAAGTTCTATAATCCAACTAATTTGGATTACACTATTTCAAGAGGACAATCCATAAGCAGAATGGGTCCTAAGGAAAGAATGGCCTACCCTCCACAATCTCAGTTTTCTTAAATATACAGACATGGATATGGATTATATAGATTTATAGATACACCAACTGTTGTGACACATGGGGAATGGAAAAGTGTGGCTGCAGCTAGTACTTTGCGGTCTTAACGACAAAAACTTGAGGAGATGGAGACAATATTGGGTTTCAGTTGGCATGAAAACCCATGTAGTATTTGACTCTAGTGAGTCAATAGAATGTCAGGTCAGCCAGACAAAGGTATACCGTGTAATAAATTACCCAAGTTCATTTATGGAATTAGATTAACCCCAAGTTGTCCATTTTTTTTTATCAACAGCTCAAGGTATCTACATTTTGTCAATTCCATGCGTTTACTATTTTATTGGCCGATCACTGTAATTTGGGTTAAAATTTGTTAATAGGGTTTATTGGCATTTAGGTCAATGTGTTTTTAAATTCATGGGGAAATAGGTTTAGTTTGTGAAATATATTTTTCATTTTCCTATTTTTTCCTGATTTTTCTTTTTTGTCAAATAGTTCATTCTTAATTGCTTTTTAATACATTTTCTGTATCAATCAGAGGGAAACACATAAGTTGGTGGTCCTGAGTTGGGTACATGCAAAACAAACTCTTAAATAGAGGTTTGCTAAGCCCACGCGTGTGAACTGTGAAGCCCTCACAACCACATGCACACACTAATACCAATATGGCACATATGTCCGAGATATGACCTTCCATCGGTTGGCTCACACCATTAAGATCTTCTAGTCCAAAAATCAGGTCATTTCACTCTTAAGCTGGGCCAACATATACAAAACCAACACACAGTTAAAATAAATTTTATAGCCTTCCATGTGTTTTGTGAATTGCGGCCTATGTGAGTGAAATGGCCTGATTTTTTTGGCCAGAATATCTAAACAGTGTCCTGCAATATGGAAAGATCAAATCACGCTCATGTGTGCCATATTGGTGCCCTGCTTGTGTGTGGATGGAGAGGGTTCTAACACATGCAAGGGCTTAGCAAACCTCCTATTAACACATTCAGTTTGGGCCTGTTTGGATTGGTGGAAGCCAAAACATGGATATGAAAAACCAAACACACATCTGAGCAAAAGGAATGTGTGGAAAAGAAATTACGATATCTTATTTATCTTAGTACACATGATTTCCATAGAAATGTTAAAAGGTCAAAGGTCAAATAGTAACAATAGTCTCTCGTAACCATGGAAATCTAATTTAACAGGTTTCTTTTGGGAAAAAGTTCCATTCATTTTTTGGGAAACAGTGGAAAAGGAAATCGATTTCCACACCTATTTTTGCTTTTGCAATCACAGGAAAACATCACATCTACGGAAATCAATTTCATATCCACTGTCTTCTAGAGTTCTCCACCAATCCAAACAGTTGGAAGGCATTCAAAGAAAAAGCAGCATGAAAAGGTAAAACCGCTCCCCTCGGTGAAATCTTCCTTGATGTCTTTCTTTTCAACGTTTATATACCCACTGTGGCACTAGTCAAGGGGCCTGTGGCACTAGTCAAGGGGTCCTTGGCTGGCATCGGGTATCTAGACATTCTGCTTCAATCAATGGGGATTTTGGATGGCTAGAGACAACTTTAAACACCATTATGCAGTTCTCCATGAACTAAAAGTAGGAGAGGATGGTAAAATAAGAAGTATTCTGCGGACCTGCATATGGGCCTTTGTCCTCTCGTTCGAATCAAAGGCCTTCTGTTGATTTTTTTGTTGCTCCTCCCGTGTCCTCTCGAACGTATCATAGTCCCCTTTGTAAGACACAAGTTTTTGTCCATGTAAATGGAGTGTATCTGTAACTACCTGAAAGAAAAGTTCATAGAAGTTCGTGCAATTTAAAAACACAAATGATAGTTGGTTTCCTTCTCAAACAATTATACAATGCTAATGTTTTTGCTTAACCCACCGACAGTAAGGGTGGAGCTTAGTTTTCCATAATCTTGTCCATTGATCTGGTTGGCCCCATCACCGTAAGATCTGATAGTGGAGATTGGTGCATGGCCCATACCATAATGGGTAGAAAATTTGCTGGTGGGAGATGATTGTGGAAATGGACAATTATGCCTAACTGTCCACATTTATCATCAAATGGGAAAGATTTTTGGAGTATCGCCCATCCACCATAAGGCCCACCAAAAGAACAATATAGATCACTAAAATGTGCCCTTGTGTATAGTTTTTGCTGGGCCGAGCAAAAGTTCCATGAAACATGATTTATTTCTGCTTTATAATTTCTCCCAATAGAGTTTAAATGCATCATCTTTGAACCAAAAATAAGACCAATGTACATAAAATACCGTATTCAAGAACTCTCTAGCATGAGAAACAACTATAAATGTCTTTGGCCATTTGACAAGGTAAGATTCCAGCCATAAAACCGCATGAAGATCAAGATGGTTCTGCAAAGATGGGCAAAGTGTTATTTAATACTTCTAAAAGAAAAGCACAAATCACATCGCATGGATACAATACCGTAGGTTCATCAAGTAGTAACAAATCAGGCTCTATAAATAGAGCGCGTGCAAGAGCAATTCGCATTCGCCATCCTCCAGAAAAAGCTTTTGTCGGCTTTCGCTGCATTTCTGGAGTAAAACTAAGACCCTGAAAGTTTTTGTTGCAGTTAGGCAATCAACCGAGAAGGAATAGCAGACCCAACAAAGTGCAAACACTTCAAGGAAAAAAAACATCAATGAAACCTGGAAAAAATAAGCTCAATTACACCAACTGAGAATTACTCTTGGAAGGGAATTGACATCTAAACACCCACCCTGATTGATAAACACACCCCTTTTCCTCTACTGACATTACCATAGTACAACCCTACACCATTGTATTCATAAGTAGAAAGCAAAAGTCCATATATCAATAAATGTGGGTGCTACCCCCTAAAAACCCCTCTTAGGAATGTTAACATGATTCACCGACCACTAAAGTGTGTAGTTCACCCCATCTCTATGCCACAACATCGCACATTCCCATTGATTTATACAATCCTACTGATCAGCCACCTCCAAGATATGCCATATGCCAAAACCCATTACTCATTTTCATCAATTTGGCCTTGTCAAACTCAGAAATCAGCAAACAAATTTCCATGTCCATTTTCTATTTCATAAGTACGTAGTAGGATCCATGAAGATCAGAATGACTGTAAGAAACCAAAACTCATGCACTCTAGAATAGATTCTATCATTTCAGACACAAGTGCAGCTTATATACATAGATATAGGCTTAGAGAACTAACCGCGAGAATAGAAGCAGCACGAGACTCTGCAGAATATGCATCAATGTATTCAAGCCTTTTATATATTTGTTCAAGTCTTTGCGACACAGCATCTTTGTCAATTGCCTCATTAAGCTGCCCATTGCTCTTTTCTGTTGGAGCATCAAACTCAATTGCCCTCTTCATTATAACAATGAGCACTTCAGTAGGTTCGTTATATACGAAGGAAAGAAAGAAAGGGAAATAGCTCCAACCCACAGACAATGGAAATGAACAAAACAGGGGGTGCACTCAAGTGGTATCAGTATCACCATAAGCTTATGGTGGTACCGGCCATATGTGGGCCCACGTGATGTACTGAGACAATCCAATCCGTCCATCTGATATGTCACCTCATATTA